>JAODAL010067295.1:0-17359 GCA_025379985.1 Phyllomedusa bahiana | reverse complement strand
ATTTTTTTTCCCCTATTTAGAAAGGATATTTAATTATCTGCTGGACATGCGCATAGTCAGCAGATGGTCCAGCATTTACCCTTTGTAGCCACCCTCTGCCATTCCCAAACAAATAGTCACAGTATACAAAGTAGTGTGACACTGCGTTTAGGGAGGGGGTTGATGGCCGACTACACTATAAAAGTGTCCTGACTAGTTGCCATGCCACGAGGATAATTATCTACTAATCATTGTGCATAGTCAGGGGGCTAGACAGAGTTCTATAGTGTATGTAATAGTAAGGTATGACATTTCAAACAGAACATCATCACTAAGGACATGTTCACACGGCGTAATTTGGGGCGTATTTCATATTTCATTGAGAGCTATGATTATCCAACTTTTTCCATCTTATAATAGTGGCAGGGAAAAAAATTGACTGTTACTTCTTCTGCTTTTTACGTGCGGGAGTTGTGAAAGTCAATAGGCGCAGTACTTCTAAAACATCGGGCATATCGAAAACGCGTACAGTAACACCAAAAATATGCCATGTGAAATCCCTTATGGCCATAAAACATGATACTGTAAAAAATGTGAAACCACGTCTATTAAAATACATATAAATTCACCGAAGTGTCTAAAGCTTGATTGTAAAAATAACTGTCTTGCCATTACCTTGACAGTGATTGTTTTGGCCATAATAAATTAATTAAATAAAAAAAAAATTAATGGGCAGCACCTTTACCTTGACAGTGTATCACAGTTTTACATGTTATATGTTTTTAGGTTATAACAAGAGCATTGAAAAAGCTGAGATCATTTTTCCTGGCCGTCAATCATGGTGCCATTATCTGTCAAGTTTATCTTGACTTTTATCTTCATAAAACTATAATGATAAAATAAAGTCTAACAATAAACTAATGTATTTAGTTTCCTGGAGTCTCCGTGTTGATCTTCCCGAGTGAAAGCCAATAAACTGGGTCATTGTTGCACACCAAAGCAGATTATGAGATTAAATGTTTTCTCTTTGACTTTCAAGTTAAGAAAAACAATTTAAAGTCCAACGAATTTGAACAACTTCCTTTTTACAAATAGGTTTTCTTAGATGATAATTGAAGACGACTTGGAAGTGAAAGAACACTTGTTGAAGTTGCATGATGTGACTTGTCGATTGTAAAAGTATAAGGGATAGTTGAAACGTGTCAGCAGTCGAAAAAATGGTTTGAATCACAGCCGAGGTAGCTAAAAAATTTAATAAAAGGGCATATGCAATGTAATTAAAACTTGTGTCCTTTTAGTGGCTAGACATGTTGAATGTCGAATTCACCCCTACTAAAAATTTTTAATGAATATCACGCCCCATTTCCCTGCTTTTAAAAATTAAGGTTTTCTGGGACCCAAAAGGTAAAAAAAATGTGTTTGGGGACCCCATAATATTTTTTTTAACCTAAATTTCATCAGGGGGAGGTGTTTTATTGTTGGCGGCCCGGGGCCTGTTTTCCACCAGGGAGTTTTTGTATTATGGTCCTGTTGGCAGACACCCCAGGCAATTTTTGAATATATTGTAATTATACACTATAGAAACAAAGATAAGCGGTTCAAACAAAAATTCAGAACCATCCAAAAGATCACAGCAAAAAAAAAAAAAATTAAAATCATGAAAAAAATTAAAATTTTTTAAAAAATATTTCACATATTGAAAAAAAAAAAAATAAATTAAAAACAATAATAAAATATAATTATATATATTATTTATATATATTATATTACACTACATATATTAATATATTTATTTATATATATTATTTATATATAATATATATATATATTAAAAAGTTTATTGCACAACAAGAATATAGAGAGCTACAGGCGGTCAAATGGGAATATCAAAAATCAAAAAATTAACAAAAAAAAAAACACTTTTATAAATAAACCATATAAATTTCCCAAAAATATACGTAATTTTTAGGTGTAAATTCAAACTTAATTAAAAGAAAATAAAAAGTGCTTGGGCCCAAAGATATATACTAAATATATAAGATTATATTTTTTATATATATTATATATTTTTATATATTTTATTAACATTTAATCACCACTGAAAACCATATCTAATCAAATGTTGAAGTGAAAATTGTTAAAAAAAGGTATGAAGCATTAAGTAAAAGTGCAACCATGCAAAAGGGACTAAAAAAACTATTTTGCACAAGGATAAATCGATGCTAAGTCAAGTGAATGAATATTGGATAGAAATATTTGGTAAAAGGTACTAAAAAGTTTATGTTCTTAGGGGGGAACGCAAAAAAACACTAATGAATTACTCAAATGAGGGCCCGACCCCCGAAGGCATATAGGAAGTGCTAAGGGTTTTTTTGGAGTCTTTTGGGGTAATGTCATTGTGTGTTTTATATATTTTGAAACTCTATTTTTTCTTCCCTTTTCCATATTATTTCTACCCTATATTATTGCCCATTTGACTTTTGCATTTTTTATAAATTGGGATCTTGTGCAAATAAAAAGTTTATGCTTTGCACCGTTGCACTTGAATGTTTTGCATTCTAAAATTATTTCACTTTAACTTTTGTTTGTAGATTTTTTTTTTGGGTTTTGGGGTTTAAAAATTTTTTATTTTAATATTTTAATTTTTTAATTATGTATAAAATATTTTCAATTAAAAATATTTTTTTTTAAAAAAATTTACCTTTTTTTTTGCTGTGATCTTTTGTATGGTTTTAAATTTTTGTTAATAAGGGTTTGGGTTTTTAAGCCATATTAGGGGTTCTATGCTTTTTTTTTGAAATATGAATGTTTCTAGAAAAAATGAGTGGGACTAAAAAAATTGCTAATTTGCCTTCATCTTTACCAAGGGAAAATTGGTAAAAAAGCCTTGGTAAATCAGGCATTGTTTAACCCTTAACCAGTTTTTGTCAGCAGGGTGTTTTTTCCTTTGGTGATTTATGCAGAAAAGAGAAAAGGAGGGGGGGGACAATGTGTTTACTGTTACAGGAAACAGGTATAATGGTTTAAAATTGGGTTCTCACCTTTAAGTGTTGGTTTTATTTTAGGGGCACAACACTCTAAGCACTTACAGGGCTATTTATATTCCGACCCCTTAATACGGCAGCCAGGTCCCCAGAACCCCCCCTCCGTGGCTCGGGGGAAAGATAGACGCTGATCGGGATAAAAAAAAAATGGCCCCACGCGTGCTGAAAAAAAGCCAGCTAAGGCTTTTTGGTTTTAAAAAAAAGTTTTATTTTTAAAAAGTGCAAAGATGTTTTTTCTCGCCCCTTTAAAAAACCAAACATAAGATTAAAATTGACGCGTTTGCACTTGTCCCCGGTTTTCAAAAGTATAATTGTAAAAAACGGGGACACAATTTTAGTAATATGCGATTAAGAAAATTTGGTTTTTACGGTGAATGACGTGTTCAGACGACTCGGAAATGGGGAAGACAAGGTGCCATCAACAGTGAGAGAGTCAGTGGGAAGAGCAGAAAAAAAAAAAAAAAGGGGGGAGAGCCGTGGTTCTAGATCCCGATAACGATGTATGCAAAAAATAAACATATATATATAAAAAAAAATTAAACTGTGTTTTTATGCAAAGGTGACTATAAGGAAAAGGGGATGGGTTGTGATGAGATAAATATACCAAAAAGTGTAATAAAGAAAGAATAAAAAAATAAAAATTCGAATTTTACAAAGGTTTAAAAAGGGGTTTGTCCAAGGGGAAAGTAAGGGGGGTTTAAAGGTAGGGTCAGGGAGTGGTTTAAATTTTTAAAAAAAAAGGGCGCTCAAAAATAATAAAATTGTTACAAATATCTTTTAAAGGGGAGTCTATTAGTTGGTTTATTGTCCTTGAAAAATGGGGTTGTCTCTGGAGGGAGTTGAAAAAAGCTTCCTCTATGGTGTGGTTGGGAATAAAATTCCAAGAAAAAAAGTTTAAAAGACTGGTGTAAACTTGGAGATTAACAATGGGGCTTTTTCTCGGGAGGCCGAAATTTTAAAGCTTCCTCTATAATGTGTTGGGATAGAATTCGGAATGAAGATAACTGAACAACTGCCCCGACTTTGTATTAAAAAAAGCCAAAAGTTTTTTTAAAATGCTGAGCTCGGGAAAGAAGGGGGTATGGGGCTAAAAAGTTATTAGTTCCTAAAGGAGTAATTTTAGATTTAGGAAAGATAAACAAATCCCAAATCTTTCTGTGTTTTTTACTTATATATTTTTAAAAGAATCATGTAGTAAAAAATTTTGCGTGGTTTTAGTTACTAGCCATGAATTTAGTGATTTTTTTTGCTTGGTACTTTGTATATAAGTTCGGGTGCGTGTTGAGACCTTTGGGGGATAGAGTTTCCCCTTATATCCAAAACATTCCCTTTTTGAAGGTTGGAAGCGGTTTGTTGTTTTGGGGGAAAAAGTTTATTGGGGTGTTTTTTGCTTTAAAGTCTTTTTGATGAAATCATTAAAATGGGGGAGACGCTTGAAATAGGGCCCCCCGTTTTTCAAGCCCCATGGCATTAAGGCGGAGATGTAAAGGTCGAGTTGTTCTGCCCCATATGTATACCCCAAACCAGTCGATTTCTTAAATTACAAAAGATTTTTTCGTTTAGCTAATTTTAATGGGAATGTTATTAGTTATATTAGAGGTAATTTTTTTGATTTAGTACAAAAACTTAAAAAGCTAAAAGCATTTTGGGAGAAACCAAAAGGGGGGGAAAAAGGATTGGGGGGGATTTTTTTTGGGGGGTCCTGCGGTCCCCGAAGACGACTGGGGGGTATAGGGGGCTTTATATTGGTGCCCTTTTTATAGATAAAAGCCGGTTTTTCCGGTATTAAGGGCCCAAAAAAGGGGTCTTTTTTTTAATTACCCAATAACGGGTCTAGGGTTTTTTAATCTTGGTCGGAATTTATATCTAGTAATTAAGGAGAATTGAAATTTTTTTTTTTGTATTTACAGTCTTTTGGGGTTTTTTTGGATCTTTCTTTGGCACTCTTTGTAGATGTTGTGGGTACTTTTTCTTTTTAAATCTGTTTTTTAGAATATTTTTGGCGTTACGTTGAGTTTCGGTGCAATTCTTTCTTATTCTCTTATTTTTTTGGTAGGGAATTTTGCACAACCCCGGTTTTTGGGTGCATCTTTTAAGTTTTATAGGTGTTGTGTTTTATGACTTGAAATAGTAATTGTATTGGGTTTACCCCGGGCATTTTTTTGTTTTTATATAGTTTTTTTTTTAGATACACGTAGTCGGCTCTAGAAACCCCGGTTCCCCCCCTTTTTTTTTTTTTTTTTTCTGGTCTTTTCCCCCTGACTCCCACCGTGTGGACACCTTGCTCTTCCCATGTCGAGTTTTGTAATAGTCATTCACCCGTAAAAACCCAAAATTATCTTAATGTCAGTTTAAAATATTGTTCTGTTTTTCAAAAAGGTATCTTTTGATGAAGCCCCGGGACCCCGCGCGAAAAAGGTCAAGTTTTTTCTGTATGTTTTGTTTTAATGGTGCGAGAATAACTCTTGCACTTTTTTAAAAAAAATACTTTTTTTTTAACCCAAAAAACCTTTTGCTCGGGCTTTTTTCGCACGTGCCCCCGGGTCATTTTTTTTTTTTTCCTGTTTGGGGGTTTAGGCAATGCTGCTGTGGGAGAGATGCTAAAGGGGGACATGCATAAAAAGGGGTGGCCGTTTTTGGGTAATTGAGCCAAAAAATGTCTGAACAGGCGCACTCCAAACTTTGATGCGTAAGTGCCGTTTTTAATGCGCCAAAAAACACTTTTAAAAGTGCCAAAATTGGGGGCGTTCCAGTGGCGTTGCCCACATTTGTAGAATTAGGGCCTTTTTTGATTCTTTGACGCCCAAAGTGGTGCGAACAGTTTGAACAGCCAGCCCCGGTTATGGTGGTGCCCGAGCCCCGACTTTCGTATTGGCACTGAAGGCTTGTATGTATGACCCGCAGAAAAACGCTTCATACATTTGACACTTTCTACAAAGCCTTAAAGATATTGAGACGGCCCCGTTTGCGCCAACGTTCATTTTTTTTGTGTTTTTTTTTTCCTTAATTTTTTTTCCCCAGTGGAAGTCATTTACAAAAAAATGTGTAAAAAATACTAGTTTTGTTTCCTACAACACCCAAATCACGTGAAGGCTTTTTAATGCCGTTGCTTACAAAAACTAAAGGAGTTCTTTTGATAAATGAGGTCTTTTTTATGTTAGCATGGTATTCTTGTTAGTTCTAGGTTTGGGATTGGTTTCAAAAGAAGGGCCTCCCTGTGGGGTGTTTTTTCTTTTCCTATTGATATTCCCAAATACCATTCAATAATGGGATTCCGTAGGTTCAAAAAAATATTTAGGCATTATTTTTTGCAAAATTCCTAAAATTTTATAAAAAATGTGTAAATTTTTTCTGGTATAAAAAAAAATTCCTTTTTACCACAAAATAGAGTAGATGCATTTTAAAGGCCCTGGGCTATAATTTGTAAAAAAGCCACTGGATTTTTTTGTTAGGTTTTTCGTTTTATTTACATTTTTACTTTGCAGTATACAGAAAATCTTTATTTTGTCCCATTCTGTTGATAAAGGTTGTACGATGATGCGCTTTTTAAATTGTATTTTAGGACTGTAAAATTTAATAGGAAATCCCCCCATTTTTTTCATTTTTTTGGCAAAGTCTGGATTTTTTTTTGAGCCAAAAAAAGTTCAGCCAATTTTTGTTTAAAAAAACAAAGGGGAAATATAACAATTGTTTCAAAGCGTGTTTGGGGGGAATTTTTTTAGTGTTTTGGGATGTCAGAGTGCTTTTATTAAAGCGCTGCTTTTGTATGGGTTTTCCCCTATGAACCCAAAAAACTAAAAGAAAAAATGGACAAAAGGGGAAAATGGAACAAAAAACACACCTAAAAATTGAAAAAAATTTTTTTGGTGTTTATTTGCTTTTTAAAAACACAGAAAAAGTGGGTTTTAAAAAAGATCGGGAAGAGTTTTTCTGTTTTTTACTAAAAAAAAAATAACCAAAAAAAACCCCATTGCCCTAGAGGAAACTTTTTTATTTTTTGTATTTTGTGTTTAGTTTCCTTCGATGTTACTTTGTTAGATCTTTTTAAAATTGCTAATAATCTTGTTATTGATGTAAAAAATTTTTTAATAGCCGTTATAGGATATTACGGTTGGAAATTTTAAATTTCAACTTAAAAGGCAAAGGGCCCAACACGGGCAATATAAAAATGGGGTAAAGGATCCAATGGCATTTTCACATTGCTAAACCCAGCCATGGCTGCACAGGAATCTGCCAGTGGATTTTTTAAAAACATGTTCTAGTTTCCCGGCCCGGGGCCGGGGGTTTTTGGGTTTTCCCTCAGTAGAAAATTTATTGCGGTAAGTTTCCAGCACATTTTTTGCTTTTGGGGAGGGCTAAAACAGACGGTTTTAAAAATTTGGGAATTTCGTACTTGGGAATTTTGCCGAAGACCCGACCTTTAAACCCTTTTTCTCTTAGACATACCCAAAAGGATTTTATCTCACCTTTTTTGTTTCCCCGGGAACCCACAGCCAGTTTCATGTTTTTTTGGTCGGGACTGTGGGTTTAGTTCTAAACAGTTATTGTTTATAGTTTTGTTTTTCCTAGTGATCCTTTTTAAAAGTAACATGTTGGAAGGGTTTAAAATTTCTGTTATTGCACAAGGCTAAGCGCTAAAAAGGGTTTTTAAACCCTTTCTTTAAAATTTGGGTAAAAAAAAGCTCCAGTGCTGGAGAAGGGGAATAAAAACGGGAAAGTGATCACAATTGTGGATGGCACCTGGAGCAACAGATAAGGAGAGCAGAGAGAGGTGGGGGGGAACAGGAGAAATTGTTACATTTAAGCAGTAGTTTAAAAATTCAAATCTCCTGAATAAAGAAAAAGTGAAAAAAGAAATTGAAATTGGGTAATATTCTTTTTTTTACCTTTCCTTACATGTTAAAAAACCTATT
Organism: Phyllomedusa bahiana; assembly: GCA_025379985.1. Taxonomy (NCBI): domain Eukaryota; kingdom Metazoa; phylum Chordata; class Amphibia; order Anura; family Hylidae; genus Phyllomedusa; species Phyllomedusa bahiana. The sequence goes on along the minus strand of JAODAL010067295.1, from coordinate 9,423 downwards.
GGGGATTTTCCCCACTGCAGGGGGTTTTTTCGGAGGGTTTTTTTCACCCGGGTTTTGGGTTTTGCGGACCGCCTAAAAAAACCGGCGAAAAATGAGCAAAAATTGTGTCTAGGGAAAAAAACCCTTTTGCAGCAGCCCCTTACTCCCGGACTGGCGACAAAACATTGAACGGGCAAAAAATTTTCCCCGCCCGGTTTCCGGACGGAACTTGTAAATTAAAATGGGGGGGGGAGGCTGTTCTCGCTCATCGCGGAAAAAGCCCCCCCTGGGGGCCGTGGGGACAAACCCCCAAAACCGGACAAAAACGGCCCGGAAAAACCCGGACGGTAGTTGCCCCACTCCCCGGGTAAAGGGCCCCCCCCTTATTTTTGGTTTAATTTTTTTGAGTGACAGAAAAAAGTGTTTTCATTTAATCCTTTAGGGACCCAAAACCTTTTTAAAAAAAGTTTTCAATTTAGGTCTAGGAAAGGAAAAAATTTTTGGGGAAAGGGATGCTTGACTCAGGATTGGGATGTACTTATTTGTTTGTAAAGATAAAACCCATGAAGGGACTTTCCCTTTTAATAAGAGCTATATATAAAAAAAAATTGAGGAAATCCCTTATTCCAGGCAAAGAAACTGCAAAGTCACTTTTTTTTTCTTTTGGATGCATTAAAAAAATTAAAAAATTGCCTGAAATTTTGGACATGCCTTTTAAAAAATTGCGGGGAATTTTTCAGTTATCTTTTTCCCTTGTTGGCTTTTAATAATATGGGGAAAAGTCTTTTCAGTAAAGTTTTATATGTCATAAACCCCTATTTGTTCCTTTTTTAAAAGTGTGCCGATTTTCCCCAATTGCAATCAGCATGACTGAAATCTATTTTATGGGAGAAACATATCTTTCCTTTCTTTAAAGTTTTTCCCTAAGATGTTAAAAAATCATTTAGCCCATCCCGTAAAGGAAATAATTATTTGATCCCTTGCTTACTGTGAAATTTTTCCCCCTGAAAAAGGGCTTAAAACGTTATATTTTAAGAGTGGGTTTTAAATTTTTACATGAGAGAAGAGTATCCAAAATAAAAACAGAAGGGAAAAAAAAATTGTATAAAAAAATATAAAAAATTTGCATTTTTCTGAGGAAGTAAGTATTTTTGTTCCCCCACCAACCCTTAAGAGGGGCTGGGTCTACAGCCCGTTAGAGGGTTTCCCAATCTTTTTTTTGGCCTGATTAAAGTAGCTGTCTTAAATTTGTCCTTTATAAAAGACTCCTGTCCAAAAGACTCAAAAAATCAGTTTAGGGCTTAAAACCCCTACAACATGGGGAAGGGCCAAAGAGGTTTCTAAGGATGTAGGGGGCAAGAAAAAGAGCTGCACAAAGTGGAATGAGCTACAAAAAAAAACCCTAAAATAAGACGCTGGGTGAGAAGGAAAACAAAATTTTTGGTGCAATAGTAAAAAAAATGGAAGAAATTTCAAAATGGACGGGGAAAAAGGGCTTTTGATTTGGCGCACCCGCAAAAATTTTACCTCTGGGGTTCCTTGTTATGAGGAAGGTTTGGGGATCAGCCCCGGGAAATACAAAGGGGGAAATTTTTAATGATCCCCAAAGGGAGCTGGAACCCCGTCACCCAAGGAAAAATTTTTTGTAACACCTTTTCGGCCCTAATTGGGTTTAAAATTTTCCCCGGGAAATGCAGCAAGGTCCCTGCCCAAGAAGGACTGTTGTGGCCCATCTGAAGGTTTTCCAGTGAACCCCCGGATGATTTTGTGAGTGATTTGGGGAAGGTGCTGTGGTAAAATGAGAAGAATTGAGCTCTTTTGGCTTTTTTAAATCAACTTTTCTGTTTAAGGGGAAAAGAAATGCTGCCCATGCCCAAAGATTTTGGCCGTTTTGTAGTAAAAGAATCAGAACCAAATATGTAGTGTTTAATCCTTCCCCTAAGGAAAAATAAGATAGTTTGGGATGGACTCCCCGGGACAAAAGGGGTAAATTTTTCCCCTGTATAAAGAAAATTTGGGGCGACCTCAATTAGAATTGTGTTCCAATTTGAGGTCCCGTTTATAGAAAAGATTTAATGGAGCTAGAGAAAGTTTCAAAGACGAGAAAAAACTTATAAGGGGAAAAGGGGTTTTTGTTATGAGGAGCGTTAGTAGGAAATTGAACTTAAATTTTGTCTTGAGGGAAAAAACGTTCGGGGGGACATGATTAATTTTTTTTATAAATATTAAAAAATTTGGCCATTTAAAAATTTGGGGAAAAAAATTTATGTAAAGCCCCCCAAAAGCCCAAGGGGAAAAGTCCCTTTTTGTTTAGAGAAAAAGGGAAATTTAAATCTCCCAGAGGGAAAAAAAGCTTTCTTTTAAATGTAAGAAATGTGAATTTTGTGGAAGAAACCGCCCCTGGGAGTGGTCACAGCAAAGGAACGTTGTTTTGTTTCAAGAAAGGGGGTTTTGTTAGGACCTGAAAAAAAAGAATAAAATTTTCTTACGTAGCTAGTAAACTTCTGGTTCCCGGTGGGGGGGGCTTTGGGGTCAGAAAATGGGGTCCTTTCCCGGAGGGAGATTGGTTCTTGAATTTTGGGTTTCAGGGCATTAACCAGTTTGGGGGGGTGGGCTTGAAATCCCCTTTTCTCCCTCCCCTTACCCACATTTTACCCAAAACCCCTTTGGGTTTTAAAAATTGATTTGGGCCGTTTTCTTTTTTAACCCTAAAAATTTTGGGAACACCCCTCCCCAGTGTCAGCTTTGGGGGTGGAAACATTTTGTTTTTAGGGTTTTCTTTGCTTTAAAGGCCCCAGGACTACTTCACCCATTAATGGGGCAGGATGGAGCCATGTTTCAGTAAAAATTTGAGTGACAAGTCCTTCCCCCCGCCCGGGATTAAAATTGGGTCGTTGCTGGGGTTTTCCCGAAAGACAAAAACCCTAAAAATAAAGCCAAAGCAAAAAAAGGAGTGGCTCAAAAAAAAGACATTAAGGGGCATGGGTGGCCCAAACCAAACTGCCCGGGCCTTAATTTCCCCTAGAAAAAATTTTGGAAGGAGTTTAAAATTGAGTTACCCAAAAGGGCGCCTAAGGGTCTTAATGAATTTTGATTAATTTTGGGAAAATGGAGAGGACCAAAATTTGTTGAATTGTGCCCCCAAACGTTTATCTTTAACTACAAAAAATGTTTGACTGCTTTTGCTTGCCAACAAGGGTTTTTTCCCCCAAGTATTTTAAATCTTTTTTTTCCGAGGGGCAAAAAACTAATTTTTGTATTTTATTTTGGGTATTCTTTCTTCAATGTTAAATTAAAACCCAAACCCTTTAAAAATTTTTGACTGTTCATGTCTTTGTCAGTGGGGAAAAATTTAAAACAATCAGAAGGGGTAAATAATTATTTTCCCTTTATGTATGGTTGTATCAGAAAATTTTTATAATTCCAAAATTTTGGTTTTTGGCCAAATTCGGGTTAATTCAAACAAAATCACCCAAAATGAGTTTTGTTTTGATATAAGGTATATTTTTTCCCAACAATTTTGGGGGTGGTTTAAAAGAATTGGGGGGGGCTTTTTAGGGGTTAAAAGGGGGTCTTTTTAAAATAGAAAAATCTAAAAAAAGGGGATTTTTATGTTTTTTTTAAATAAAATTGTATTACTTATTTGTGTGATTTCTTTTTCTCTGCACTAAAACCTTCTGTTCACCCTCGTATGACGCCCCGGCCCTTTATTCCCAAAAATTTTGCCCGGTTTTCTATGGGGAAAACCAAATTGGTTTACTCTTAGGCTATTTTTCACACGGCTTAAAAAGGCACGTAATTCCCGGGCGTGGGTTTCGTCCCCTAAAATACGTCCATTGTCGTTCAAAAGCTGCTCCCGAATTACGGGGACCGAAAAAACCCTTTGGGGATGAAATTTTTTCCGCGGGATTGCACGGGTATTGCCCGCGTTTAAATTTCGTCCCCTAATTCAGTGCGTATTTCGCTAAAGGGAACCAATAAAAACAGTAGTATTTTTTTTAAAATGACCTATCGCACCCTTTTTTTTCTTTGGGGGGGTTTTTTAAATTTTTTTTTTTTTCTTCAATATTTCCTATTTCATTTTTAGATAGAACCCCTTTTCCCCCCAAAATTTTAAAAAAAATAAAAGATTAATTGGGTTTAAATTTAATTTAATAATTACCCTGGATCCCATAAAAGAAAAAGAAATTAAATAATTTTTGGCCCGGGTTTCTTTGGGTATCCCCTGTCCCTACATACCCCCGATATGAGGGCCCCCCAAAATTTTAAAGCATGCGCTTTATGGAGCCATTCCAAGAGGAAAGGGTTGTGGGCATCCCCTTGAGGGAGAGTCAATGCTTTAAAGAAGAATTTTATCTCCCAAAACTGAGATTCAAGAATAATCCCTCCCAAAAATTGATAAAAAACCAGACAGTCTTGGCTAGAGACTGTAAACTCTTTTTTGCCCTCTGAACGTATTTGCGGCTGTAATACGCTGAAAATACCGCGCACAAAAGTGTGCATGTTTTCCATGATAAACGTGCCCATTTTTTTATGGGTAGAGGAAATTACGTCGCAATTAGGCTCATTTAAATTTACAGGGGACTTAATTTTGCGATCGTAATTACGCTGTGAAAAACACAGGTAAATTCGACATGTAAATACGCCTCGTGTGAACAAGGAGACGTATTTTACATTGCAATCAATTTATATTTACCTGACCATTATTTTAGGCGTATTTAGGGACGTAATTACGGGCGAAATCACGTCCGTTTAAATTTCGTGCCATTTTAAGCCGTGTGAAACATAGGTTACTTGAGATCAAATAAAACTGCAACATCATTTCCCACCTAAGATTGCTGTAATGAATCTACTGCGATTACTAGAACATCCTCTGTACAGACTTGAACCCGTAAGGAATATTGCCCCGATTCAGCTCCGAAGCTGCTAACTTGTGAATGCAGCTCTGTTATATAATTCAGGCTGTAACTTACAACAAAGAAAAGTTTAAATGATGCAAATAATTGGCAAAGTGATTTAGCAATTCATGTACCTTAGGTGGATATATGTTTGAAAGTGTTAAAAGGGATAAGTTTAAGAGGCAATAGAAAGAGAGATCTTTGGGGCCCTTTAAATGCAAAAATTTATCCCCTCTAGCCAAAAAGGGGGGTAAACAAAAGGCCCCCGCGGGCCCCGCCCCGGCCGTTCCCTTTGGGTTTTTCCCGGGCCCGGCATTGTTGCTGACCCTTGCCCCCCGCGCGGCTGTTCCTCGTGAGACGGGAGCAGGCAGCGGGCAGCACAGTCAGTGATCAGGGGGCGGCACTCATGCACATAAAAGACCACAGATCCCTTCCCCCTGCTCAGTGCCCCGGGGCCCGCCCCTTGCAGGCCTGCGGGGACGCTGACACAGGGCTTCCTGTCGGGTGAGAAGATGCCTCCCTGGGAGGAAACCTTCCCCTGAGGGGTAAGTGGCCCCCCAACGGGGGCCCTTAAGCTAGTCCCTAACCCCCACCCAGGTCTTACTAGTTAGCCTGCCTCCCCCCCCCGGGGCTCCCCCTTTTCTAGCCCCCAAACTCCCTCTCTGGGCCTCCCCCATGGGGCCTGCCTCCCCTCGGGGCCTCCACCTTTGGCCTCCTCCCCTCCCTGGGCCTCCACCTCGGCCTCCTCCCCTCCCGGGGCCTCCCCCATCTGGCCTGCCGCCTCCCCCTCTGGGCCTCCCCCGGCCGCCTGCCTCCCTTTTGGGGCCTCCACCCTCGGGCCTGCCGCCCCTCTTGGGCCCCCCACCCTCTGCCTGCCCCTCCTTCTCTGGGCCTCCACCCCCTGGCCCTCCCTGCCCCCCTTCGGGCCTCCCCCCTCTGGCCTGCCTCCTCCCCTCGGGGCCCCCCCCTCGGGGGCCTCCTCCCCTCGGGCCTTCCCCCTTTGGGCCTGCCTCCCTCTGGGGGCCCCAAAATCGGCCTCCCCCCCCTTTGGGGGCCTCTCCATCGGGCCTCCCCCCCCCCCCGGGGGCCTCCACCTCTGCCTCCTTCCCCCCTCCCTGGGCCTCCACCTTTGGCCCCGCCCCCCTCTCTGGGCCCCCCACCCTCGGGCCTGCCGCCCCCTCTCGGGCCCCCCACCCTCGGGCCTTCCCTCCCTCTCGGGGGTCCCCCCCCTTCCTGCCTCCTCCCTTTTGGGGCCCCCCCCTCTGGCCTGCCTCCTCCCTCTCGGGCCTTAAACCCTGGCCTGCCTGCCCCCCTCTCGGCCTCCCCCTCTGGCCCCTGTGCCTCCCCCGGGCCTCCACCATCGGCCTGCCCCCCCCTCGGGGCCTTACCCTCGGGCCTGCCTCCCTTTTGGGGCCTCCCCCCTTGGGCCCTGCCTCTCTCTCGGGGGCCTCCCCATTGGGCCCTCCTCCCCCTTGGGCCTCCACCATCGGGCCCTGCCTCCCCTCCTGGGCCCCCACCATCGGGCCCGCCTCCCCCCCCGGGGCCCCACCATCGGCCCCCTGCCTTCTCCTCTCTGGGCCACCACCCTCTCCCCTCCCCTGCCTCCCTCTCTGGGCCTCCACCCTCTGGCCTGCCGCCTCCCTCTCTGGGCCTCCCCCCTTTGGCCTGCCTGCTCCTTTCGGGCCCTCCCCCTTGGCCCTCCTCCCTTCGGGGCCTCCACCCTCGGGCCCTCCCTGCCTCCCTTCTGGGGCTCCCCTCTGGCCTGCCTGCCCCCCTCCGGGGGTTCCACCCTCGGGCCCTGCCTCCCTCCCTCTTGGGCCCCCACCCCTTGGCCTCCTGCCTCCCTCTGGGGCCTTCACTCTCTGGCCTCCCCCCCCCTCTGGGCCTTCACCCTTGGCCTGCCTCCCTCTCGGGGGCCTCCACCATTTGGCCTGCCTCCCCCTCTGGGCCTTACCATCGGGCCTCCCTCCCCCCCCGGGCCCCTCCCCTTGGGCCTCCTCCCCCTCCCGGGGCCCCACCATCAGGCCTGCCTTCCCCTCTCGGGGCCTCCACCCTCGGGCCTCCCTGCCTCCCTCTCTGGCCCCTCCACCCTCTGGCCTGCCTGCCCCCCTCTCGGGGCCCCCACCCCTGGCCCTCCCCTTCTCTGGCCTCCCCCTCTGGCCTGCCTCCTCCCTCTCGGGGCCTCCCCCCTTTGGGCCTGCCTGCCTCCCTCTCGGCCTCCACCCTCTGGCCGGGCCTCCCCCTCTCTGGGTCCCCACCCCTGGCCTCCCCTGCCCCCCTCTCTGGCCCCACCCTCTGGCCTGCCTCCTCCCTTCTGGGCCTTCATTTCTCTGGCCTTGCCTCTCCCTCTTGGGCCCCCCCCTCTGGCTGCCTGCCTCCCTCTCTGGGCCCTCCCCCAAAGGCCCTGCCCCCCCCCTCTGGGCCTTCACCTCTGGCCTGCCTCCCTCTCGGGGGCCTCCCCCTCTGGCCGGGCCTCCCTTCGGGGGCCTCCCCCTTTTGGCCTGCCCCCCCCCTTGGGCCTCCACCATTGGCCGCCTCCCCCCCCCGGGGGGCCCCACCATCGGGCCTGCCTCCCCCTCCCGGGGCCCCCACCATCTGGCTGCCTGTCCCTTCTGGGCTTCCCCCCTCGGGCCTGCCTGCCCCCCCTTGGGCCTCCACCCTCGGGCCTCCTGCCCCCCTTCTGGGGCCCCCACCCTTGGGCCCTTCCCCCCTCCTTCTGGGCCTCCACCCTCCTGCCTGCCTCCCCTCGGGGCTCCACCCTCGGCCTGCCTGCCTCCCTCTCTGGGCCTCCACCCTCTGGCCTGCCTGCCTCCCTTCGGGGTCTCCACCCTCTGGCCTGCCGGCCTCCCTCTCGGGGCCCTTTCCACCCTCTGGCCTGCCTGCCTCCATCTCTGTGACTTCACTATCTGGCCTGCCTGCCTCCCTCTCTGGGCCTCCACCATCTGGCCTGCCTCCCCCTCTGGGCCTTCACCCTCTGGCCTGCCTCCCTCTCTGGGCCTCCACCATCTGGCCGCCTCCCTCTCTGGGCCCACCTTCTTCCTGATTACCATCAAAGGGCTGATTGTAAAAGAATACTGTACAAATGAAACTACTCCTTAATAGCTCTCTTAACTGTTAAGGAGAAGTTGCATTTACACAGTTCTAAAATTAGGTCGGCCCTTTAAGGTACGCCGTGAGGACGATGTGGTCCCCGGCAAAAACGAGTTTGACACCCCTGCTCTAGACGACTGCAGTGCATATACTTATGTTCCAGTCACCATCCAATTGGAAAAGTAAACATACATGGTCTTCTTTTAAAGCAGATAATTGCTCTGCACTCTGCTATTACAGAGATTGGTGAGCCCAGAGAACGAAAATGATCAGTTCTCCCTGACAAAAACAATTATTGCCTTTAAAATTTTGGGAAAGGTCAATGAAGACCATTAACCAAACACATTGTCTTTTGATTTTGATTTGATCAGGAGAAAATTAAAAAATTTTGGGGGACATGTATGAATGGGGCTGTGCCAGAATTCTGGCCTTTAAAGCTGTTAGTAGACCAGTTCTATAGATGTATGAACAAATGTACTACAAACTTTGGTGCAAAAAGTGCCTCAGTACCGCGCCAAAGACACTTTTTAGCTCGCCAAAGTTTTGGGGCGTTCTTGGGGTGGCGCACCACATTAGTAGAAGTAGACACATTTATCATTCTTTGACGGCAAAACTTTGGTGCAGAACAGTTAGAACAGCCAGACCAGGGTAAAGGTGGTGCCTGAGCCAGACTTGTCATATTTCCACTAGACTGCGCCTGTATGTATGACCTGCAGAAGAACAGGTTCATACATTCTGGCACAGTCTATACTACCTTTTACATGTCACCCTTCGAACAGTGAGAGCTTTTTTGTTATCTGATCTTTCAGACAAAAGACAGTAGTTTCTGCTGTTTACTTTACCTCAGAAGCTTCCCTGGTCCTGACAGCATGAGATTTATCTAATTAGCAGAAGTCTGAATAGACAGAGCTCATATGCTAATTACAGACAGCTTGACCAGGAAGTGACAGAGCAAAGCAGCATTATTTCATTCATGCATCCTATGAACAATGAGACAAACCCTTTAAGTCAGCCAGATTGACCATGATGAGTCACTCCCAGCAGAGTCATAGCTCTAGCAATAGACTTTATTGACCTACCTAATGACAGATTTCACCCTTTAGAGCTCTGCAACCATGTGCACTACGGTTTATAAAGCTCCTGTAGTCATGTCACTGTAAAAAGAATTTGCTAGGAAGAGCAGAGCTGATCAATCACTGCTAATTTACCACCCACAGCCTAACCAGTAGGTGTAGTCTAAAAAATGGTGTGGGTCTGTGAATGCACGGTGAGAAAATCCCTTTAACAGAATGCTCAAATTAAGCCCTTTGATCTGCAATGAGACCCATGCACAGGAAGCTTACTTCCCAGGCTTTAACTTGTAGCTCTGTTTCAGGAAAATAAATGGCTGACCCCACAAAAGTTTTTAACACGAATTTTGGCTCGGAAGGTGGACCGTTTACATTGAATGGGGGAT
>JAODAL010067294.1:0-17360 GCA_025379985.1 Phyllomedusa bahiana | reverse complement strand
AACCTTTCCCGTATAAAACCCCAACCAGACCCCCTTTTATACGGGACCCCAAACCAACCCTCCCCGTATACAGACCCCAGCCCGACCTCCCTTAAAAACCCCCAAAGACCCCCTGAAAAACAGACCAGGACCCCCTTTATACAGACCCAAACCCCCCCTCCCTTTACAACCCCAGACCGACCCCCTTATACGATCCCCCCCAGACCCCCTGTTACAGACCCCAAAAAACCCTCCCCGATACAGAAAACCCCCCTAAAGCCCCCAGACCCCCTTTAAAAAACCCCCAAAGCCTTCCCTGTATACACCCCAGCCAACCTCCCTTTAAATAAAAGCCCCCCAAGACCACCCCCTTCCTGTAAAGACCCCAGCCCAGACCCCCTGTATACAACCCCCAGACCTCCCGGGTATAAAACCCCCAACCAGACCTCCCGGTATACCCCCCAGACCCCCTTTTTATACAGACCCCCAGACCCAGCCCTTTTCCCTTATACAGACCCCAGCCCCAGACCCCCCCGAACAGCCCCCAACCTCCCTGATACAGCCCCCACAGACCCCCCTGTCAAAAAATAACCCCGATTATGACCCCCCCCCCCTGTATAAAAACCCCAACCTCCTGTTACAGACCAGACCTCCCTGTAAAAGACCCCCCAGACTTGAAAAAAACCCGCCCCCAGCCCCCTTTCCCTTTATACAACCCCAGAACCCTTCCCTTATAAGCCCCAGCCCCAACCCCCCTTATACAGACCCCAGACCCGACCCCCCCGATACAGCCCCCAGACCAGACCTCCTGTATCAACCCCAAACCCCCGGATAAACCCCAGACCAGACCCCTTATAAGACCCCCAGCCTCCCTGTATACAGACCCCAACCCAGACCTCCCGTAAAAAGACCCCAGCCCTTCCCCTTTATACGACCCCAGCCCCAGACCTCCCTGTATACAGCCCCCCGACCAGAACCTTCCCTTATACAGACCCCAGACCAACCTCCCTGTATACAGACCCAGACCAACCCCCCCCTGTATACAGACCCCAAAGACCCCCCTTTGTATACAGACCCAGGACCCCCTGTAACAGACCCAAAAAACCGACCCCCTTCAGACCCCAAAAAGTCCTGTAAAGACCCCAACCCAACCCCCCGAAACAGACCCCGACCCCCCTGATATCAGCCCCGCCCCAACTCCCTGTATAAAACCCCGACCAACTCCCTGTAACAGCCCCCAACCCCTCCCTGTATACAACCCCCAGACCCCCTTATAAACCCCAGACCCTCCTTATCAACCCCCGACCCTCCCTGTATAAGACCCCAGCCCAACCCCTGTATACAGAAGACCAACCCCCTGATACGCCCCAGACCAGACCCCTTATAAAACCCCCAAACCAGCCCCCCCCGTATACGACCCCAAACCAACCTCCTGTAAACCAAACCCAGACCCCCCGTATACACCCCCCAGACCAACCTCCCTGTATACAGCCCCCCCTCCCTGTATACAGACCCCAGACCTCCTTGTATACAGACCTCAGACCAGACCTGCCTGTATACAGACCCAAGACCAGACCCCTTTTATACAGCCCCAAACCAGAGCTCCTCTGTATACAGACCCCAGACCAACCCTTTCCCTTTTATACAGAACCCAGCAGACCTCCCTGTATACAGACCCCAGACCCCCCTGTATACAGACCCCAGACCAGACCTCCCTGTATACAGAACCCAGACCAGACCTCTCCTGTTACAGACCCCAGACCAGACCTCCCTGTATACAGCCCCAAGACCTCCTGTTACAGACCCAGAGCCCTTCTCCCGTGTATACAGACCCCCAGACAGACCTTCCCCCCCCCCGGGGTATACAGACCCCAGACCAGACCTCCCTGTATACAGACCCCAGACCAGACCTCTCCTGTATACAGACCCCAGACCAGACCTCCCTGTATACAGACCCCAGACCTCTCCTGTATACAGACCCCAGACCTCCCTGTATACAGACCCCAGACCACCCCTGTATACAGACCCCAGACCTCCCTGTATACAGACCCCGGACCAGACCTCCTGCCTGATATACAGATCCCCCGACCCAGCACCGTCCCCCTGTAACAGACCCCGACCTCATCCGGTATACAGACCCCAGACCAGACCTCTCCTGTAATACAACCCAGACCAGCCGTCTCTGTATATCAGACCACAGACCAGACCTCTCCTGTATACAGACCCCTGACCAAACATCCCTTGGTATACAGACATTCCAAAGACCTCCCTGTAACTCGACCCCAACCCCTCCCTGTATACAGACCCCAACCAGACCTTCCGCTGTATACTGACCCCGACCTAGACCTCCCTGGTATACATACCCCAGACCAGACCTTTCCTGTATACAGACCGACCAGACCTCTCCTGTATACAGACCCCAGACCTCTCCTGTATACAGACCCAGACCTCCCTGTATACTAAGAAGCCTCCATCCCATACCCTACCGTGATATACAGACCCCAGACCTTCTCCCTGTATACAACCCGAGACAGACCTCTCTGTATAGAGACCCCATGACCAGAACCTCGCCTGTAATACAGACCTCCACGACGCTCTCCTGTAGAGCAGACCCAGACCTCCCTGTTGTACAGACCCCAGAAGGACCACCCCTGTATACAGACCCCAGAAACCTCCTTTATGAAGACGCCAGACCAGATCTCCCTGTATACAGACCCCAGACCAGACCTCCCTGTATACAGACCTCCCATACCATACCTCCTTGGTTCCTGTACACAGACCACCAGACCTCCCTGAGTATACAGTAACAACCCAGACCAGACCTCTCCTGTATACAGACCTCCCTGTATACAGACCCCAAGACCAGACCTCTCGCTGTATACAGACTCCCAGACTCTCCTGTATACAACCCCAGACCTCTCCTGTATACTTACCATGACCCTCCGAGACCAGACCTCTCTAACGTATACAGACCCCAGACCTTCTCCTGATACATACGCCCATATAGACCAACCTCTCCTGTAGACAGACCCCCAAGACCTCCCTTAATACAACTCCCCCCAGACCATGACCATCCTGTATACAGACTTCCCTGTATACGAGATACCCCAACCAACCTCTCCCGTGTATACAGACCCCCTGACCTCTCCTTTAACAGACCCCAGACCACTCCTGTATACAGACCCCAGACCAGACCTCTCTGTATACAGACCCCAGACCTCTCCTGTATACAGACCCCAGACCAGACCTCTCCTGTATACAGACCCCAGACCAGACCTCTCCTGTATACAGACCCCAGACCTCTCCTGTATACAGACCCCAGACCAGACCTCTCCTGTATACAGACCCCAGACCAGACCTCCCTGTATACAGACCCCAGAGCTCTCCTGCTAAAGCAGACCCCGCAGACCTCCCTGTATACCAGAACCCCAGACCAGACTCTCCCTGAATGACAGACCCCAAGACCTCTCCGTTATACAGACCGCAGACCTAGACCTCCTGTAAGCATAACCCCAGAACTAGACCTCCCTGTATACAGACCCCAACCAGACCTCTTCTGTAATACAGACCCCATACCCACAGACCGCTCTCTGTATACAGACCCCCCACCTCCTCCTGTATACAGATCCTCTCTCAAGACACAAGGCCATATTATGCATTGGGCAGGGTAGGCGGTTGCCCACGGGCACTGGGAGCCCTCCCAGGCAGCCACCTACCCTGCCCATTTGGAAGTGACTAATAATCTACTAAATCACATGAGAATAAGAACACAGAGTAGTAATCAAAACTTTACTCCACAACAATAATCTCACTTTGCGCTATCCCAAATAATGAAGCTAAAGTAAGAACAGACATATATTGTACATAGCTGGTGACATACATGTGGCAATACAAAGACTGCTGAACAGAAAGGGGTTCCATTAGGGAAACGCATTAATGTACATACAAATTACCAATTATGGCCACTAAAGATACTATCTCTGAAGTGCCCCAACCTAACATGTAGAGGAACCACCCCAAGAAGGGCGCCCCTACTCAACCGATGTCTAAACCCTATTAACCCTATTAATTTCAGTAGAGCAAGAGAAAATGTGCAATGGGTCCACAACTTCAAATAAGTATGTCATGTCATGTCCCAATGACTTCAATGGTTCCTAATCAGTATTTGTTAATAACTTTCTGACGTTACTGCTTCTATGCAAGTGGTCTTAAGTTTGTCCTCTCATCTTCCTGTATGTGTGCTCTGAGGTATTCAGTCTCCTCCCTCTCGCTAGCATTTTCCCTCTATCTTTCTGTCTCAGTCATGCACCTGAATTCCATCCCTGTGCACCAACTCGTAGAGTTATTACTATCTTTTCACCTACTACTTTGTGGTGTAAAACTACAAGATCTCAAGCCTGAATATAACTCTCCTGTGCTTCTTCATACCCGCCGGAGGCGTTGGAGTTGCACACTGTCTGACAAGATTTCTGAAGTAAGTTCTTCTACAGTTCAATCAGACTTACATTAACACATGGGCCAGATGTCAACATTCACACTATGCTGTCAGATATGGCGTCATAATAGGTTGAAACAGATGAGTTTAATTAGAAATCACGAGATAAGCCTCACAACTTCAGCAGAGATAGACCCACATACAGCTGCAGTGCTGTGACAGTTGACGAGCCAAGCATCAGTCCTGCAGTGATGCATCGAAGCCTACACGCAACATCTCAAATTACAGCTTTGACTCTTCTAACAAAATCAGTCCGTATTCCACCATCTTATATTCCTGATCCAGTATGTTATACATCATGGCTGCAGGCAGCACCACCACAACAGTGACCAGCTAGAGCTGCAAGATGATAGGAATCCTACTCCACAAACCAAGTGAGATAGAGCAAGACGCCTGACTGACACCCTACACTGGAGGTCAGAGAGAAACTTTGAAAAGCAATAAAAATTGAATATACTCGATTCTGAACATATACTGTCGACCAATGGGGGTGTAAAAACAGCATATTCACATCTTCCCACATCTCAGCAGTGTGATTGCAATGAAACACCACTAGAAGAGTGAGCCCTATGACAACTCTCAGCAATGTAATGAACAACTATACAATTACAAAGATACCGAGATACTGTGATGTCTTGTTCTACTAGAAGCTTAATACCCCAGATTTCTCTACAAAATTGCTCAGCCCTTCCAGCGCCTTAATATTGAAACGGTGAAAACCTGAATGTGAAACTAAGATCCACATTAATGTCAAGAACCACACAACTGCAGGAAACACAATCAGTCCTACTGTTTCCCAAACACTACATAAAGCATTCCAAAAGATCATCTAAGTGCATCTGATTCTTCAAAATATTTCATATCTTACGCTCAGAATATGGAACGCAGACTCACTAAAAGTCACGTGCCAAACGTGAGGCTACTAGCATACAGGCAGAGTTTCTGCACAAAAAAGGGCAACTGTGGAAGCAGAGAAAAGCAGCTACTGGAAGCGCTCAGAAACAGCTCAGCAAAAGGGCAGCTATGAGAGAGCAGAGAGAGCACAGAAAAAGGCAGCTGATTGAAGCAGAGGACAGCAGCTATGGAAGCAGAAACCAGCATGCAAAAGCAGCCGAATTGGAAACTCCTGCAGAACAATGTGAACATGCCACCCGCGGCCATGAGCAAGATTAAAAGGTTCTTGACACAAGCCAGCTAGTAGGAAGTGAAGAAGCAGCTCCATCCTAAGTTCAGTAGCTTGTAGAAGACCCTGTGTAAGCCGACAAGCAGACACTATGTGCTATGAGCCAACAACATCCAATCTCTGAATGCCCACCAACATTCCTGACAGTTCAGATTTTCCTCCACGTGCAACAATAGCTCTCACTCATCCCTTCTGCAGATCCCTACGCATGTCGGAGTCAGTACCAGTCCCTACTCTTCCAATCAGCTGCATCCTGTATCTCCTTCACACATCACAATGCACCCATGCGCCATACACCTCTGCAACCTCAATACCAAACGATTATCAGGTCCAAACCAATATGCAGCAAGTTGTCCAGCCCCTGACAACCATTTGCCGATCCACTTCACATATAATCTGAATGTAAACCTGCTCTTACAATGAATGCTTATGCAAGCTCGCCATATGTCCCCTATGTCTCTTAATCATACTACCACTCAACAACATGATCACACTATTCCAGCCTACAATTACCTGTCAAGAAAGTCAGAAAGTTCAGACATGTCTAGTAGTTTTGCAAGTCATGGTTCGCCGTGATCATACTAAAACATGCCTCACCAGGTTTTGATGACCGCCTGAGAACTACAGATCCTGGGAAAAATGTGCCTTTAGAACCAGCAATGATGATTATTGTGCAGGTCACATGCTTGCAGAAGGAACTGTACCTGCTCAGTCAGATGGCTCCGGTCCTCAGTCCACAGAACGTTCAACGGAGACTCAGAGCTGTTCATATTGCAAATCCTAGTGGAAGGGTCTAGTAGCTGCTTGGAGAGACTCAGAACGAGAGCTATAGGCAGTCCTGAAGCCATAGATGTAAAGCTTCTGTATACACGGCTTCAAATGTTTTTCCCAAAAAACTCCGTCAAGGACAATTGAGAAATACCGAAGGAACTCAGTGATCACACTCTTTGTAGCTTCAGGATTGGCCAAAGCGACACTCACCTTACCGGGCTCAGTTACCTCTAGGCACGACTGCTCGTGGGAAAACCCAATAGTTTCCGAACGGCCATACAAAATTCAATAAAAGTGGACAGCCACGGGTCCAAGATACAATAAGGGAGCTACCACGTTTCCATTCTCACTCCATTCCCAACTTCTGTGAGTTTCATAAAGAACATGCAGATCGTCCAAGAATGACCCAGAGCTTCTTATACAGAGCGTAGTCCTGGCGGTCCTACTTCACATCTCACTCCTAATATGACAGTCCACGCTACTACACTACAGGAATCTAGGAGGACCAGCTAATCAGTAAAAACGGAACTCTCGACCGTTCTTCCTTCACCTACCTCATCTTCCACCGAAGACCCGACGATCAAGGTCAAGAAAATTGAGTAAAACCCACAAATCGTCTATCCCACGACTCCCCTGGAAACCACACCTCTCAAGAAACATGCATCTGGCTTGCAGATCTCATAGAAACCGTGGCTTCGAGGAACCGCAAAGCTGCTTATTGGCGACAACATTTAGGGAAATGTTACAAATGTTAGAGCTACCCCGAAACATTTAGCGCTAAAGATTGTACAGCTGTATTAAGTGCATTGAATAGTTGACGTGTATTATGACCATGGTGCAAAGCACATACACATCCATCTCAATATATGCATGGAGCCATCCTCCCATATCACCAGCCAGTGGCAAAGCATTGGCGGGGGACAGAAATTGAGGACCAAACTGTAAATCCTCCCACCAGTATCTCTGTCCTCAATGGCACGAGACAGTTTCGTCTAGGTGAAGGTCTCTATGACAAGTCGTGTCGCAAAGATATTTCTTGTCAAACGTAAATCTCAAGGATCAAATCCAGAAAGAGTCCTAAAGGTATAGTGCAACATATTGGATGACCAACAGCAACGGTCAATTTGCTAAGATCTGAACTCTTTAGATTTGTTCAACCCCTTGAGGAGACACCTACCCTTCACACCTTTGGGTACCTGTAGTGGCGTCAACAGTACTGGTCTCTGGAAAATGAGAGCCAAGACGGACTCACGGTAGCTGTCACTTGACAACAAAGGTCAGGATACACCTTTACCAACACTTGTTGAATGCAACCGAAATAACGTACTAACAGTGAGGAAATTCTACCGCAGAAGTGGCTCTTCATCATACTCCGAGCAACAGCCTATAAGTCACTGAAATACCTGCTCCTAGACAAGAACGCATCGACATCCTACTCCTGCGCGAGCAGAGACATTTCTCCGGGACTACACAATGTAAGCTGACCACAAGCTCAATGGACTCTCATAATGCTCCATTTGCTCAAACGCCTAATCTAGCTGGGTTGAGAACTCATAGGAAACGTTTTGCATAGACCAGCATAAAGAAGACCACTCATCTAAGATTTCCTCATTCAAAACCCATGTTTATACCAAAATGGCTCGCCAGAGCACGCCCATTTTCTCAACCGATGGTCCATTAGACCAATACGGGGTAAAGAGAGAACTCACATAGGGTAGTGGTCAGACCACAGATCTAAGAAGATAACATTCCTTCTTTCTCTCATCCCTGGGATGACAGTCATTGATCAGCAGTCCTTTAGTCTACAAGTGAAGACAACAAACTAGCACTGCACACGAAGACAAGGAATCTTCTTACAGATTATGGATAGGGATTTTTGCCCAAGATGACTCCAACAGCTGGGTAGCACCACTTACCCTTCTCCGCACTTCCAAGAGAGAGCACAAACTAACCAAACAATCTATACAGCAAGCAGTTGCACAGATTCTCTTTTTAAAACGAACTTTAAAGAGGAAACCATAAATGGAGAAACATATGATGTGGCAATTTATTGCAGAACATATTTAGACAGGGACCCGCGAGTGCAGAATCCTCGCACCACCACTAATAGTAAGGGGGAGAAAATGCTGGTACCGTCCCAGCTTTTGGCGTTGTATCACCACTCCGCAAACCTAACTAATTAGAGTTGTGTTTGAATTCCAGCGATCTAGCATGAAGCATTTTATCTCCACAACCTCGATCCTCACCGGGCCCAATACTCAAGCAATATCTCCTAGGAGTCACTAATCCGCTCCCGTCAGAACCTGTTGCAGAGAATGGCTGACATATACAGCTATTAGCTTTCAACTGCTTCATCGTGAGAGGGAAGATCACAGGAATTTACCTTAGATTTTTAGGCACAAGGACAATAACATCACACAGTGGAAGTCATAAGACTAAAGGATACATACAGTGTCTCTTTTGGCAACACCCCATGCGTCTCGTGCACGTATGCACTCTATGGACTGAGAAAACTTTTATTGTATGACTGATGGACTTAAATCATGCAATACAGCAAAGAAAGCTATTGATCTCCTCACCAGAACACAGGATATGCTGTCTAGTGCAAACCTCCGGCTTCACAAACAAATCATCGCTAACAGTCCAGAGGTAATGAGGTTGCATTTCCACAATTGGTTGACCATGCTCACTCAATTTTAAAAAGACCTTAATCTTGGCTCTGATCCCATCACAATTCAGCGCAGCTAAGGTTTACTGTGGGACGTCAAACAAGACATAGTATACATTTCAACGTCTTGTCACCCTGTACAAACCTTTCACTAAGCGGCGAACTTGTGCTGTTGTTAACAGTGTCTACTGACCCTCTTGAGGCATTTATAGCTCCAAGTTACCATTCATGGTAATGCTATGAGCTACTCGAACAGCTAACTATACAGAGACTGTAGACTGGACACACACTACCTACTGAGAAACAACACAGTGGGAAAAGAGCATGGAAGAAAGTCCTTTGAAATGTTGGAGCAACTTCAGGCTCCCCACGTTAGTTCTTTCCCACCTCTCGTTACAGGCTGCCGTCTAAATGAAAGAAGTCTTCATGTCTTCTCGGATGCAACCTGGAAGTCCATGAGCTGAAGTAGCCTACCTGAAGTGTCTGTGCGAGGATCCACAAGGCCACGACTGTGCATTTCTCCTAGTGAAAGGCAAAGCAACTCCAAAACCCTGCGCATTCTGTCCCTAGACTTCGTACTTGTGCAGCTGTCCTACAGTAGGGAAATTGCTCTAGAAGTGTTATAAAGGATAAATGGACATATTACACTCACTGGTTCATTTACTTCTATACAACAGCAAGTATGTACTTGAGATACATTATTACAACCAAACAAAGCAATTTTAGTCTTGTCTACATTAGTACGACAAACAGAGTTGAATCGCAACAGAAGCTTCTCCGCACCCTGAACAGTGCATCTCACCAAATCCCATACTTGACTTATCAATCCAGCTCGACCACAGTGAACAAATAATGTGCCCCCTGAGCCTCAGGTCTTATAATCACATTGGGTGAACTCCCTCCCGAGTTTTCATGTTTCAGGACTCTGGTTCTCACTACCCACTGTAGCCAGTTAATATTTTTGGTGGAACCCGAGCTGACCATGGAGAGATTCGGGATCAAAGTCAAACAAGTTCTACGCTCTATGTACCACAGTGAGACCTCTCGCTAAAAAACTACAATGTGCTCAAGACACATACCCGCCTTATTCTCAGACGTTTATCTCAACGGATGGCGAAAGACACCTCTTCCAAAGTATGAAGGTTAACACGGCGGCTAAAGTTAAGGCTGAGACTCCTCCCATGAACGAAGCGAAGGCATGCGTACACACTCCCATCAGGAAACTGCGAGACTCAGCTTTAACCATTCCTATCTACACTCTAACCACTGAGATCTTACTATGGGTATGGTTGTGATAGTGCGTTGGCTCTCTTGACGTCTTCCCCAATCCGTAAGATGAGGGTTTTCTGTCTTGAAGATTTTATCTTTTCCACGTTATATATTACTTTCTTCTACACAGAGCAACGTACTGTTAAGAATAGTAATCTAGACATTAACATGTTTGATATTTTGCACTGGCGTCCATTCTCTTCTCCACTTTCTTTACAGTTCAGACCGTAGAACAAATTTGGTATATACTTGTATAAGTGAAATCCTAGAAGATTTCAGACGAGGGAGGTCATGTCCCATGACTTCTCATGGTTCATAATCAGTAATTTGTAAATTCTATTAACTAGCTGATTAAGCATTGTCCTTAAGTTTGTCCCCATCTCATCGTCCTGTATGTTCTCTGAGAGGTATTACAGCTCCACCCTACAAAGCGGAGTCTCCTAGCATTTCTCTAGACTTTCTGGGAAGTCTCACAAAGCATCTGTATTCCTTCATCCCAAGATCACCAACTCTTGTAAACTAATCATCGATTTCATCCTAACTACTACTTCTATGGTGTAAACTCAAGATTCAGCGCTGGGAATACTAACCTCATGTTAGTTCTACATATCAAGCCGGAGCAGTTGATTGACACTGTCTGCACCAGATTCTTAAAGTAAGGATTTCTTACAGATTCAATTCCTAGACTTTCATTACCACATGGCCTGATGACTTTCCTACAACTTGCTGTCAGATTATGGAGTCAGAATATCAAAAAGCACCAACAACAAACATGTATGGATGGTCCCACACCGCCAAGTAGGTCCGCCCAGAAGCAGTCATATAGCTCTAAGATCAAGGTGATACGCTATAACAAACCCTAAAGGTTCGTGCGCAAACAACAATTATATAGACCAGCACAACCTAGCAATGCAAACACAATACAGATTATCAGGGGCGACAAACATGAAAGATACATTACATATCCGTCGATGGAAAACAGCGGCTATAGATAAAACGTGGATAGGAGGAAGCGGCTTTCCTCACCTTCGTACTTTACATCTACCGTGCCCCAGTCTGTTTTTCCATTTGCTCTTGTAATATATCTGTTCTCTGCTATTACACAGAAACTATGAAATTGGATAAACTAGCGTTCATAATCTCACTTCATTCTATATCTCTTGAGTCCTAAATGAACTACCTACTGGGCTAGCGACACCTCACCATACTGGCCATATCACTCTACCACTTACTGGGTCTAAAGATAACTACCTCCTGAGGGTACTTAGATCCCTACCTACCTGGAGATCTGATACCTACCTACTGGGGTCTAGATCCATACCTACTGAGAGATCTACATACGCTCCCTTACTGGCGGTGTCTAGATACCTACCGTACTGGGCATCTAGATAACAACCTACTGGGGTACTAGAACCCTCCTACAGGGATTCTATATACCTACCTACTGGGGATACGGACATACACTACCCTACTGGGGTCTAGAACTGATCTATCCTACTAGCGGTCTAGAAACACTACCTACTGGGGTATAGTGATACTCTACCGTACTCTGGTGTCTAGACATAGCGCTACCTACTGCGTGACTCTAAATACCTACCTCACTGGGTCTAGTTAACTAACTACAGTGAGAGGACTACATACATACCCTACTGTGCGGAGCGATCTATGACACACCATACCCTCCTTGGAGATCTACAACACCTTATCTTACTTCTGGTGCTTCCTTAGCAAACCTATCTCAACCTGTGGCTCTAGATACCTACCTACTGTGGTCAGATCCCTACCTACTGAGTATGTCCTAATACCTATCTACATGAGTCTAGCGAACAACCTAACACACTACGGGGTCTAGACACCATACGCTATCATGGGTCAAGAGTACGCACCTACTGGGAGTCTAGACCTACATTCAAACTGTCGGGTCCCTAGAAAACGTTACCTACTGGGTCCGACAGGAGATACCTACCTACTGTGGTCCTAGAATACCTACCCTACTGGGGTCTAAGATATCACCTATACCTACTGGGGTCAAAGAATCTCGACCGTACTGGGGTTCTAGGACCACCTACCGAAAGCTTGAGGCACCACCGCAACATCACCTACCTACTGAGTATCTAAACATACCATACCTAAACTAGTAGGCGAGGTACTAGACACCCTCCCTACTGGAGCCTAGATAACCTACCCTACTGGAGTGTCCTAAAGATACCTACCTATCTAGAGAGGGGAGCGTCCATCTAGAATACCTATCAACACATGGTCCTCTACGACACATTACCTACTGATGTTCTAGACTACTTAACCTACATTGCGGTCCTAGACACCTAACTACTGGGTGTCTAAGATACCTACCTACTGGGTTTCTAGCCTTCTCCTACTGGGTCTAGATACCTAACTCTACCTTGCGGTCTAGATACCTACCTACTGGGTCTAGATACCTCACCTTACTCGAGGTCTAGACACCTACCTACGGCGTCTAGACAACCTACCTAACCTTGATAGAGTCCTCTAGATCTACACTATACTCTACTGGGAAGTCTAGCTACCAAACCTACTGGTGGTCTCTAGAAACCTACCTACTGAGTTTAGCTACCTACATACTGGATATTAGAGACCTAGCTACTTGAGTCTTCTAGACATCTACTAACCTCTGTGGTTGTCCTAGACACCTACCTTTACTGGGGTTCTAACATCTACCATAACAGGCGTCTAGATACCTACTCACTGCGGTCTAGATAACCTACCTACTGAGGGTCTTAGATACTACCTATTCTATTGGGGTCTAGAAACCTACCTACTGGGGTCTAGAAACCTACTGGGGTCTAGATACTTACCTACTGTGGTCTAGACTTCGCCTGACCTAATGGGGTCTTAGTACACACTTACCAATACTCGAGGGAGTCTCAGACAGCCTATACTCTCACCACTGTATGGATCTAGCCAGTACCCTCAACACCCTCTTACTTGCGAAGTGTCTCAGAAACCGTTCCAAACCTACCTCGCGGGAGGTCCTAGAAAGCCTACCTACTGGGTATATTATCAGAAAGGCTACTGAGGGTCTAGATACTTACCTACTTGTGGTCTATTGAACTCTGACCCTACCTGGGTCTAGACACCTACCTAACTGGGAGTTCTAGAAAACCTACACTTACAGTGTTTTAGAGATACCTACCCCCTGGGTGTCTAGACATCTACCGACTGGGTCGAGACACCTATACCACTAGGGGGTACTAGACACACCTACTGGGTCGAGATTTTATTATTAAATATTATTAAGTAGTCTATTTTACGAGCCCATTTGTATTCCAGGGCGCTTACATTTGACGGGGGATAACATACATAACGATAAGTCAAACGATACAGTGAGAACAAAGTGTATTAAACGACAGTATATTGTGGATGCTACACTTCCAGAGGAAAATGACAATTGGCACGACAGAGGCGAGACAGAACGCGAGACCCAACCGCGAGGGCGTACAATCTACAAAGTCGAAGCGGGGAAAGAGACAGGAGGTGAGGGGCAGATTGCATTCCTGTGCGATGAGGACAAGTAGTGCAACAAGTTTTAGTGCCAGGTCATGAGGCAAGCTGAAGAAATGGGTTTTTCTACAGCGGTTCTCGCTTTTTAAGCTGGGAAAGGAGCGGAGAGAGTCTTGTGTATGTGTTGGGCAGTGGTTTCCAGAGTGTGGGTGAAGCACGGGAGAAGACGTCGTGATACTGTTGTTTTGAGAGCTGATGATGGAGAGCAGAGGAGAAGGTACCTTGAGGAGCAGGTAAAGTGCCGTGTAAGGTGGAAGATATTTGGAAACTTAGTTAGGTCAAGAGACGTCCCATGTTGCAGGTGGTGGGAGAGGTCATGGAGAGCCTTGTCTAGGTCATGGTTCATACTTGATAATGAATTCGCTGGCAATGGGAAGCCATGTGAAAGGGATTGGACAGACGGTTAGAGGCAAGAGCGGAGTATAGCGACAGGAAGAGAGGTGGTATTAGTTATAGAGGTGCAGCAGAAGTATGAGATGGTTGCGGAGGAGAGCCTGACTGGATGCTATAGATGGGAAGGCGCACTGAGTACAGGTTTTCAGTATAGTCCTTAGGCGGGCGAGATGACAAGGCACTGGATACCCACAAGCGCATTCATTTTGTAGTGAGTACACAGTTTTAGTGCGAGTATGAGGTTCGGAATCGAGAGAAAGTTTCTTTTTCAGGTGGGGCGCAGGTAAGGCGGTATTGGATATGTGTGGTTTAAAGACTAGAGCGAGTCTAGGATTACCCCAAACGGCAGAGCGGACTTGTGTGAGCGATGAGATAGTGTAAGCCGTTGACTGAGACGATACGACAGAAATCAGGGCAAGGAGGTACAAGTCTGAGGACGTGGAAAGATGAAAGTGAGTCCGCGGTTTTCTCTAACATTTTAGTTTTTAGGTCAGACTGCTGAGCAAGACAAGTAGGAAATGGACGACAGACAAGCGTTCAGGGAATCCCGCGAGAGAGAGAATGACATATCTTGCCCGAGATGATGACAGAAGTTCGGGTAATCCGTACAGCCTATACCTACTGGGGTCTAGAGAACACCTACCCTACTGGGGTCTAGACAACCTTCAATACTGGATCTAGACACCTACCTACATGGGTCTAGATATCTACTACATGGTGTCTAATAACTACCAACTGGGGTCTCGACACCCTAGCCTCACTGGTCCATAATCCATACCCTTGACTGGGGTCTAGATATCTACCTACTGGGGTCTAGATACCTACCTACTGGGGTCTAGATATCTACCTACTGGGGTCTAGATACCTACCTACTGGGGTCTAGACACCTACCTACTGGGGTCTAGATACCTACCTACTGGGGTCTAGATACCTACCTACTGGGGTCTAGACACCTACCTACTGGGGTCTAGACACCTACCTACTGCGGTCTAGATGCCTAAAACCAACTGGGGATCATAGATTATACTACCTACGGTCAAGACACCTACCTACTGGGGTCTAGACACCTACCTACTGGGGAGACCTACCTAGAAGAAGTCTAATATGTTTGTGTGGTAAATTCTGCAGGGACGAGTAGCGGACGGGAGAAGTTGTCATGGCCTCTTCCTATGTACAGACCCCAGACCTCCCCTTGTTCCCAGACCTTCCCCTTCCTGTTTCTAGATCCCAATCTACTCCTGTAATGGGTAGGGATTAAGAAGATCAGAAGTCACCTAGTGCCCAGTGTCAAACTGGGGGACCTGAGTTGATTCTTGGGGCCCACCAGTAGACCCGTTTCTTGGGGTCCAAGAATGGAATTGATTCTTCAGGCAACCAGTGAAGTTGATTTTTTAAGCCTACCAGTGGAGTTGATTCTTGGGGCCACCAGTGGAGATGATTCCTGGGACACACCAGTGGAGTTGATTCTTGGGGCCACCAGTGTAGTTGATTCTTGGGCTCCACCAGTGGAGATGATTCTTGGGGCCACCAGTGGAGATGATTATTGGGGCCCACTGGTGGAGATGAATCTTTGGGCCACCAGGCGGGAGATGACAAGGGCATGGACCAGCATTTTTGTAGTGTCATAGTTGAGGAATGAGCGGATGCGAGAGATGTTTTTCAGGTGGGGGCGGCAGGTAAGGGTTTGGATGTGTGGTTTGAAAGACAGAGCGGAGTCTAGGATTACCCCAAGGCAGCGGACTTGTGGGAGCGGTGAGAGTGTAGAGCCGTTGACTGAGATAGAGAGATCAGGGGCAGGGGTAGAGTTGGACGGTGGAAAGATGATAAGTTCGGTTTTCTCTACATTTAGTTTTAGGAGACGTGATGAGAAGAAGGAGGAAATGGACGACAGACAGTCAGGGATCCGGGAGAGTAGAGAAGTGACATCTGGCCCGGAGATGTAGAGTTGGGTATCGTCAGCATATATACCTACTGGGGTCTAGAACACCTACCTACTGGGGTCTAGACACCTACCTACTGGGATCTAGACACCTACCTACTGGGGTCTAGATATCTACCTACTGGGGTCTAGATATCTACCTACTGGGGTCTCGACACCTACCTACTGGGGTCTTAATGCCTACCTACTGGGGTCTAGATATCTACCTACTGGGGTCTAGACACCTACCTACTGGGGTCTAAATATGTACCTACTGGGGTCTAGACACCTACCTACTGGGGTCAGAACCTTTTCCCACTGGGTCTAGACACCTACCTACTGGGGTCTAGATGCCTACCTACTGGGGCTAATATCACCTACGGGTCTAGATACCCACCTAATTGGGGGTTAAAACCACCCATGGGCAGAAACCCCCTACTGGGGTTAGACACCACCTCTGGGTCTAGATGCCCACCTACTGGGTCTAGTATCTACCTACTGGGGTTTTAGACACCCACCTACTGGGGTCTAGACACTACCCCCTGGGGGAGACCTACCCGAAGAAGTCAAAAGTTTTGTGGTAAATTCTGCAGGGACGAGTAGGGACGGGAGAAGTTTCATGGCCTCTTCCTATGTACAACCCCCCGACCTCCCCCTTGTTCCCAGACCTTCCCCCTTTCCCGTTTTTTTGATCCCCTCTACCCTGTAATGGGGAGGGATTAAGAAACAAAGTCACCTAGGCCCCTGTAAACTGGGGGACCTGAGTTGAATTTTTGGGGCCCCCCGTAGACCCCTTTCTTGGGGGCCAAGAATGGAATTGATTCTTTAGGAACCAGTGAAGTTGATTTTTTAAGCCACCATGGAGTTTTTTGGGGGCCACCATGGAGATGATTTTGGGGGACACCAGTGGGTTGATTTTTGGGGCCACCGTGTAGTTGATTCTTGGCTCCACCCTGGAGATGATTCTTGGGGCCACCAGTGGAGATGATTATTGGGGCCCACTGGTGGAGATGAATCTTTGGGCCCCCTGGAGTTGATTCTTGGGGGCCACCCCGTGAAGGTGGGTTTTTGGGGGGAACCATGGAGTTGATTCTTAGGGTCCACCATGGGGGTGATTTTTGGAGCCCCCCAGTGGAAAGAATTT
>JAODAL010067293.1:0-17360 GCA_025379985.1 Phyllomedusa bahiana | reverse complement strand
AAACGGGATGCTGCTGACAGCCAGCTCTCTTCTCCTGCAGCTGCACACTCACACATTTTTAAACGTTCATGCAGGTGTAGGTGTTGACCGCCCAAACATGTTCAGTCAATGGGTGGTCGGCGTGTAGTTAATGATGTGCCATTAAGTTTAGTACTAATGTTCTCCTATAGGAAGAGAAGAAACAGTGTCTTATAATTCCAAAATTATACCTATTTACGGTGAGTGTATGCAGTGCCATACAGTTCCCAAATAAAACCAACCTACAGTGTCCAAGTAACAGTTCCCATATTGTGCTCTATGTTTGGCAGGGCTGGTGCAGCATCAGTCAGGGTTTCTAAAAATTTGGTTAAGGTCACAAGATGATGGAAGTTCCTTTTAACTGAGGCTTGCTCTCCAGGGTGGACTACTGAGGATTTGGGGCTGAAACCAGATATTGTATAACCTAACTGGTATAGTCCAAGTGACTATAAATAAACATGTGGGTCGCGGACCATCACACCCATATTAGGTTGATGGGCATCCTATTCGCAAACCATGGGTGTTAATAAGGACCAAATTTGTGGTTTTAAGAGCCTCTGGGAAAGTTATCCTCAAGATTTTGCAGTGTGTCTGTGAGAATTTGTGTCCGTTCAGCCAAAAGAGCAACTGAGAGGTCAGACACTGATGCTGGGGAGGGTCTGGCTTACAAACATTCCACACCACGTGACATTTAACAATGGGTACCAGCGTTGGACTGAGGTACCTAGGGCCACCAATGGAGTTGATCCTTGGGGCCCACCAGTGGAGTTTATTCTGGGGCCCACCAGTGGAGTTGATTCTGGGAGCCCACCAGTGGAGTTGATTCTGGGGCCCACCAGTGGAGTTGGTTCTTGGGGCCCACCAGTGGAGGTTGTTCTTGGGGCCCACCAGTGGAGTTGGTTCTTGGGGTCCACCAGTGGAAGTGATTCTTGGGGCCCACCAGTTGAGTTAATTCTTGGGGCCCACCAGTGGAATTGGTTTCTTAGGGTCCACCAGTGGAGTTGATTCTTTGAGCCCATCAGTGGAGTTGATTCTTGGAGCGCACCAGTGGAGTTGATTCTTGTGGCTCACCAGCGGAGTTGATTCTAGGAGCCCACCAGGGAAATTGATTCTTTGGGCCAACCAGTGGAGTTGATTCTTAGGGCCCACCAGTGGAGTTGATTCTTGGAGCCACCAGTGGAGGTGATTTTTGGGGCCCACCAGTGAAGTTGATTGTTGGGGCCCACCAGTGGAGTTGATTCTTGGGGCTCACCAGCAGATTTGATTCTTGGAGCCCACCAGAGAAATTGGTTCTTTGGGCCCACCAGTGGAATTGATTCTTGGTTCCCACCAGCGGAGTTGATTTCTTGGTTCCCACCAGCGGAGTTGATTCTGGGGCCAACTAGTGGAGTTGATTCTGGGGCCCACCAGTAGAGTTCATCTGGGGCCCATCAGTGGAGTTGATTCTTGGGTTTACCAGTGGAGTTGATTCTCGGGGCTCATCAGTGAAGTTGATTCTTGGGGCCTACCAGTGGAGTTGATTCTGGGGCCCATCAGTGGAGTGGATTCTTGGGGCCACTAGTGGAGTTGATTCTTAGGGCTCACCAGTGAAGTTAATTCTTGAAGCCCACCAGTGGAGTTGATTCTTGGGGCTCACCAGCGGAGTTGATTCTTGGAGCCCACCAGGGAAATTGATTCTTTGGGTCCATCAGTGGAATTGATTCTTAGGGCCCACCAGCGGAGTTGATTCTTTGAGCCCACCAGGGAAATTGATTCTGGGGCCCACCAGCGGAGTTGAATCTTGGTGCCCACCAGTGAATTTGATTCTGGGGCCCACCAGCGGAGTTGATTCTTGGTTAACACCAGCGGAGTTGGTTCTGGGGCCAACTAGCGGAGTTTATTCTGGAGCCCACCAGTAGAGTTGATTCTTGGGTTTACCAGTGGAGCTGATTCTTGGGGCTTATCAGTGAAGTTGATTCTTGGGGCCTACGAGTGGAGTTGATTGTGGGGCCCACCAGTGGAGGTGATTCTGGGGCCCACCAGTGGAGGTGATTCTTGGGACCCACCAGCGGAGTTGATTCTTTGGGCTACCAGCGGAGTTGATTCTTTGGGCCACCAGCGGAGTTGATTCTGGGGCTCATCCTACAGTTGCTGTACATATTTCTTATACTCCACCTATAGCTTTGTGCCTCTTTCTCTCTACCTTTCTGCCTCTCCCTAGGATATACAGTATATGAAGTTGAAAAGCTTCTTCAGATCTTCCATGCTCAGGGTCCCACCGGGGGTTTCTCCTTGTTCTCCTGTGGGCCATTCTGAGTCTGATGTGGCACATTTATTATGCAAATGCCACAATTTCAGAGCAATTTGCACAAAAAATAATGTGGTACATGCTTTACACCACATTTATTCTGTATTTTAGACAGTTTCTAGACACTTCTACACTTTATCCATAAAAAAGGTGAGACCTTGGTAAAGTGGAAGTAGTTTCCTGAAAAAGGGCCTTTCTATTTTAGAGTGCACCGTCATGTGCCAAGGAGTAGAAGTGTAAACTTAAAGGAAAATATCTTAAGACTGATAGAAAATACGTTGGCCTTAATGAAAAGTGCTCAGGAGTCCCTTGCAAGCTCCTTCATGTTCCCTGTCATCAGATAAGAAGTGCAAACACGCAAGCGCGGCCAGATCAGCTCCTGGTCGTGTCTAATGTAAACTTTTAAGTAACTAAGGGCTTGTAAAGAAAGCTGTAGCTCTCACAGGCTTGACTTTTTATAGTCACATAATATTTAGAAAAGTGATTAAATACCCATTTTGGAGGATCCCACGTCAACATTACATCGTGGCAAAACCTCTTTAAAGCTATTTAGAGCTGGCCTCTTTGTGCCTAGATCATACATGTCGTCCTTTAGGTCTGTAAAAATTTGGAACAAAAAGTGATTGAAAAGTCCCATTTTTCCCAAAATGATAGAAGATTTTGGAGTTTGTCTAGAAATTTGCGTCCATTCAGCCAAAAGAGCAATTGCTATGTCAGACACTGATGCTGGGGAGTGACTGGGGGGCGAACAGAGGATAGGCAATGTTCACATGCTAGCCCCTATAGCTTTCGGGGGCCCTGCTCAGTGCATTTGTGTGGTTATTACTCTTCCATTTCACAATGGACTGGAGCAGATCTAGCCATGTTCATGAAGTGATCTGTGGCACAAGTGGCATCCTATGATAGTGGCTTTGAGCCATTCAATACAACCAACACACGGCTGTGTGCCTGATTTCATGCACCCGTTTGCAATGGGAATGACTCAGTACTTCTGGCCTCATAGTGGAAATCTCTGGGATGTGATATTTAACTAGATTATGACCATAGACTATATAGGTCTGCGAAATGGTCATCTAATGCTGCACATATGTTCTGGAACTGATAGTACAACTGCGGGGTGGAGAGCTGGCTGTCAGCTGGAGCCGGGCTCTCCACTGAGAAGACAGGGATGGATTATTACAGTCCTTGCCTTCCCGATTGTTGCGTTTACAGCGCTCAATAAGCCTTGTGGCTTCCTGCTTTCTAGTGGTTACTTTAACACCGCGGTTTGGTGGTTGCAGATGCTGCTGGGTCTTAATTATCGGTGTAGCTATAGCCATAGCGACTGCTTTGAGGCCCAGGCGTTTAGGAGCTCCACTCCTAAGTATTTGGTGGCTTTCTGCTCTCCAGCTCTACTATAAAGGGTCACTCATATACACTCACTGGCCACTTTATTAGGTACACCTGTCCAACTGCTCGTTAACACTTAATTTCTAATCAGCCAATCACATGGCGGCAACTCAGTGCATTTAGGCATGTAGACATGGTCAAGACAATCTCCTGCAGTTCAAACCGAGCATCAGTATGGGGAAGAAAGGTGATTTGAGTGCCTTTGAACGTGGCATGGTTGTTGGTGCCAGAAGGGCTGGTCTGAGTATTTCAGAAACTGCTGATCTCCTGGGATTTTCACGCACAACCATCTCTAGGGTTTACAGAGAATGGTCCGAAAAAGAAAAAACATCCAGTGAGCGGCAGTCCTGTGGGCGGAAATGCCTTGTTGATGCAGAGGTCAAAGGAGAATGGGCAGACTGGTTCGAGCTGATAGAAAGGCAAAAAGTGACTCAAATAGCCACCGTTACAACCACGGTAGCCAGAAGAGCATCTCTGAACGCACAGTACGGCGAACTTTGAGGCAGATGGGCTACAGCAGCAGAAGACCCCACCGGGTGCCACTCCTTTCAGCTAAGAACAGGAAACTGAGGCTCCAATTTGCCCAAGCTCCTCGAAATTGGACAGTAGAAGATTGGAAAAACGTTGCCTGGTCTGATGAGTCTCGATTTCTGCTGCGACATTCGGATGGTAGGGTCAGAATTTGGCGTCAACAACATGAAAGCATGGATCCATCCTGCCTTGTATCAACGGTTCAGGCTGGTGGTGGTGGTGTCATGGTGTGGGGAATATTTTCTTCGCACTCTTTGGGCCCCTTGGTACCAATTGAGCATCGTTGCAACACCTTGTGGAATCTATGCCACGAAGAATTGAGGCAGTTCTGAAGGCAAAAGGGGGTCCAACCCGTTACTAGCATGGTGTACCTAATAAAGTGGCCGGTTAGTGTATAGTGGTATCATGTATACCTTTAATCAGTGTCAGACTGGCCCACTAGAGGGCTGAGGGATCCTCTGGTGGGCCTTGAGTCAGACATAAACATACTCAGCAGCGCAGGCTGTGTGATCGGTACAGGGGGCATGAATATACCTGTAGGGGGCAGTATACAGCTAAAGGGGGAAGGATATGGCTATAGGGGGCATGCATATGTAGTGGCCTGAAACAGAACCTTGTTCCGTCTACCTGTTTCATGACTAGCTTACAGCCACTACATTTCACTCACTTGTCCACCTCTCTATGCCTAGTTTCACTGTGAGCTCATATATTTATGTCCCAGATATTTCTTTAATTTTGTTCTATTGTATTGCTCTTGTTGTTTTTCCTACAGTTATTTCTTTGCATTTACTTTGCCACTGTTAGAGCAACAAAGGAGGTTAAATCAAGTATAACCTGCTTGGATAAGTGGCTCAAGCCATGTCAGCCAACAGGGGAAGCTCTCTTTGCAGCCTGAGAATACGGTCTGAGTGGAAAGTTCCAGAAGCAGCGAGTGCAGCACGAGGCCTCCACAAGAGAACACACAGCCTGGCTGCGGCCTAGATGCTTTCAAACTTTCTAAAATTCATCCTGTATCCAGCAAGCAACAAGGATTTTTTTCCACAGGGTCTACTTCAGTTTCCAGTAGGACTACCCATATATATTATTTAGGAGCATACTGTTCAGTCGGAAGTGTGTTTGAGGTCCCCCAACTCCGACTAAATTTCGTTCCTGGCCTTCCATGTCAGTTGGCCCATGCGTCTTTCACTGTAACCAGTGGTGTTGGCAGCATCAAGTTCAAGTCTAAGCTCAGTATCGTCTCACCCGTGCCTGTTCAGCTGTAGGTCTCACCCTCTGGATTCAGGTCTGTAACAAACTCTTTTACTACCCTACTACTTACTCCCAAATCTCAAGATTTCTAAACTACTACTTCAGAGAATACCTGCATCTCGTCTACAAGTACTAAAGTGCTCCTACAGCTCCAGACCCTGATTACTCCATTTGCTCGCTTAACAAAAGCTGTATTTTACAGTGGCCTACCCTCGACAGACTGTAGCAGTGTTAATCTGTATTATACCATCTGTTCCAGCTTCATGTAAAGCTACTGTTACCCTCAAGCCTTCGTTTGCAGTGACTTTCTCAACTTTGGTCGTTGTGGTGGGGTTGGGTAGCAGGGAACATTCTTGCAGTCAGGCAGGGCATCGGGAACAAGGGCCACCATATACCCTCGTGCCATACCAACGCCCATGACAACCTTAGAGGCCCCTTCTGTCCAGTCACCCGGCTTGTTGCAAGTGGCGCGTCCGAAACAGGAATTTATAACACTCTTGTGTCCTTTTTATTTATGTGGAACTACAAGGTCCCATAAAAATCCCATAAAGACTGCATACTGTACAATTTGGTTAAGGCCTGCTTTACTCAAAGAGGGGGAGCTCTGAAGTCCTGCTTAGCGTGTTCACTACTGATGAAACTGTCAGCTGTTGTTACGCCACTGACTGTCTTCACGAGCACACCATGCACTCAGCTACGCCCCCAAAACTTTTCAACTCTGCACCAGTAAAGAAAAATATTGCTGTGGCACAAGGAAGGACGCGGCCATCTTGGAAAACGGCGCGGCCCCAGCGCTTCCACCGCCGATCCAGCCACCTTTTCCACTCTCCTGTCAGTCCTCTTACAGCCTCCTGCCAGCAAGCCTGCAGCTCCGGTCACCATTCCAAGCCTGCATCTTCAGCCATCCATCCGCTCCTGCCTGCATTCACCTCAGCTAAGTACAATTCTCTATCTTGTTGTCACAGTGCTTCATTCTAAAAGGGGGAGTGATAATCGTGACTCTGTGTTGCTGCATATCTAATTTTTTTTTTTCTTGTAAAGTGCAGGTGGCACCATTTTTTTTTTCTTAAAGGGACAGGGTACTATTTTTTGAAACTATGCGTCTACTGCACTGTAATAATGACCCTATCGGGCTTTTTCTTAGCAGCCTTTCCACTTCATCGCTATGTTCCTGCACCTATAGTCACCACTGGGCATTGCCATTTTTTATGGGACCTCTAGTCTCCAAGCTTAACGGAGAACTCACACCTTTGTAGTGTTTAAATAGAAACATGGCTCCGTACTCTTGAACTTGTCTCACTTTTCCTAATCGAGCAGGTCAGTTACTTCTAGGACAACGGGAAGTTCCAGCCGCAGAAGAAGTACGCTCTGGCGGACACAGAAAAAGCCAGCGTGCAACAGATCCTCAGCCGCCTGCGTAAAGAATTTGAAGTACAGTCACCTACAGAGGTTCATTTAAAGTTCTATGACAGATGTCAGTGACCAAGGTGAGGACTTTAAGAGGACTATGCACGTGCCCTACAGTCCTGCATTACAGAGCTCTGCACAAGTTGACCCATTTAGAGTCCTCAGCTGCTGGACAGCATAATCACCTGATATCGATTTTGAAGGAGTGGGACTCTAGAATAATACAGAGCCTGTTACGATGCTAGCAGCTCTGGATCCCCCCCCCCCCCCCCCCCCCCCCCCCCCCAGGTCTTTGTCGACTTCAAAGCTCTAGCCCTACGAGTTATAGGAACTGATCACCTGTTACCAGATATACAGACCTGGCTGGCAGAATTCCTGTTACTTCATCACTACCTACTGTTTCGCCATTGCCAAGCTACATCAAGCTGCACAGACTTCTAACACCCGTTAATACCACTGGTCACTCCAGACGGCACTTGCTTAGAAATGGGACTCTCTTTGTCAGCTCTAAAGGAGTTAAGGGGACATCTTCTACCTCTTCTGTGAGTCATCTGTTAAGTAGGACATTGTCTCCGGAAGCCCCGCTCTCGCCATCCAACCGGCTAGGCCTCCGCCGCTGAAAGGCGTGTGAATGTCCCTATCACACCCTACTGCTGTCGTCCTGGACATCGCAGGTCTCAATGCTTTCAGTTAAACGGGATACCCCCGAGGCCCAAGGGCCGCCCCTCGGGAGGTAACTCCAAAGGCCCAGAAGGACAACCACAGTGGATTTCACGGTTTCTCTTGAAATGCCCGCATGTAACTATAAGGGTCAACGGTCGTTCCTCTTGAAGCCCTAGTAGACATGGTTCCCAAGGAACCACTATCCAAGGCACATATTTGAGAAAACACTTGGGACTTTAGTTGTGTTGAGTCCACATCGGGTAAAGCCATATTATGTTTAATTGCTGGTAATGGTCAGCCCAATTCCCTAGTAGGCTACTGGGAAGCCTTCCATCCAAATTGGTGATCGGAAATTTGCACGACAAGGTGTTATCATAACCTGAGCTCAGGGGAGATAATGCAGTTATAGTGTTAGGCATGGATCTGTCATATGCCATGTTTTCTCTGAACTGTTAAATGCTTTGCATGCTCTTTGTCATCTGCCTTCCTCCTTATAGGCAAGTGGACCAAGCGAACCATTAAAGCGCTCTCCGCTCAGCAGAAGTTTGCCAACCACCGGGGGAGAAATTTGCGTTCCGGCCCTAAAGATGTTCGCCCAATTACTATCACAGCTAATAGTGGGACCCTCATCTGGTGTAAGTTCGCCCAGGGCATTGAAATGCTGACTACGAAGCCTCCTTGATTCCATCCAAATCAATCGGTCAACCTCTTGTAAAAGCCACCAGAAGTGTCGTTGACTGTCTCAAATGGCCGAGTTCCCATTCGGCTTATCAACCCAGTGATTCACTATAGAAGCTCACAAGTTCACTACGGTTTGCTATGCTGTATCAGCTCGACCCAGAAGACCTCGTGAATGAGAGACAATTGCTATCGAAGTCCATCCAAGCTTCTGCCAAACGGTCTCTAACTAAGCTCATACCCACTGTTTGGACGCAATTAGTATTGGAGATGCTAATTCTCCTACGGAATAACATCAATGGTTGTAAACAAGTTGCTAAGCGACACCAATGAAGCTTTCAGTAAGCATCCACTTGGACTTCGGCAAGGGACTAAACCTGTTACAACACAAAAAAAATACGAGTGTTATCTCCTATCAAGGAAAAACGTCGACCTATTTCCGCCTGCCAACTACCGCAAGTTAGAAGTTTGATTCAAAGAGCTGAAGGACACCAGGGTCATCAGGAAAGTCAAAGTCTTGGGCCGCACCTATTGTCCTATTAAGAAAGAAGGACGGTAATCATTCGCTTCTGCGTCGACTACAGGAAACTAATAACATCATCACAAAGATGCATACCTCTTCCCGTATTAAAGAAATCCTTCGCTCTGCTTTGAGCTCAGGCTGCCTTATTTCTCACTCTCGACCTCACTAGCGGTTATTGGCAAGTATCTATGGCTCCTCGAGGACAGAGAGAAGACGACATATTTACCACCCCAATGGGACTCTACGAGTTCACCAAGTATGCCATTCGGGTTATGTAACGCCCCTGCTATTTCCAGCGAATTAACTGGAAAAGGTGTCTTTCACGTCAACTTCCAAAGTGTCATACTCTATCTGATGACGGTCATTGTTATTCACGCACCTATGAAGACCACCTACACATCTGAAGAAGTGTTCCAGGTTTTTATTGTCATGGCACCTCAAGTAAAACCCTCCAAGTGCCATCTGCTCAAGCCACTGTCAAATACTTAGGCCACATCGTCAGTGTGACGGAATCCAGCCTGACCCAGAGAAAAATCTCTGCAGTAAAAGATTGGGACACTCCAAGAACAGTTTTAAAGAAGTCAGAAGTTTCTCGGTTTTTCCAGCTGATTACCGCCGTTCATTACCGCACTTTGCGCAAGTATCTGAACCACTCCAGAGCTACTACGTGGTTGCCCCGAGCGAGTTACACCGAAGGTACTTGCCCTTGTCAACTGTCTGAACGTCAAGAAACAGCGTTCCAAACTTTGAAAGCCTTGTTGACATCACCTCCGATTCTGGCCTATCCTAAACTATGATATCCATTCCGTTCTCTACACAGATGCCAGCTATCAAGGCCTAGGAGAGCTGTATTGTCACAGGTTCAGGACAATCGTGAATGAGTCATTGCTTACGGCAGCTAAGCTTGAGAGAAGCAGAGGAAAACGACAACAATATAGCTCGTTCCAGCTAGAAACTACTAGCTCTGTGTGAGTGTCCGTCACTGAGAGGTTTAATGGTCTATCTTGCAGTTCACCGTTCACGTGTTCGAGGGATAACAACACCTCTTGCTCACTCCACACGCACAGAGCTCGGTGCCCTCGAAATCCTCGTTGTGGCCATCAAGATAGGGCGAACTTCAATTTTGACGATAAGAAGTAATCGCCAGTGGTAAAAAATGTGAACACTGATCTACTATCTCCGTTCTTCCAAAGGTGAAGAGCCACCTGAGGAAGATGATTGGGAAGATGTATGAGATTGCCTCCCTTCATCAGAGGTTTTGCTACGGCAGATTGCTCTTGCTGCGACTCAAGACTGACAGGAGTTCCTCAACAAAAGTCTGATCCCTTCAAGAATCCATCTAGATGGCAGAACTATCCAAATGGGGGGAGTCACGCAGTCTTGGAGAAAATCTTTGACTACCTCTCACCGGATAGGATCCTGCGAGACTCAGAAGACATACCCTGGACATTGAACTTAGACACCTATGGAGGCAAAGAAAAAGGCATTTCAATCAACAAAGGCCGCTGATCCTTGGAAGCTCTCTAGATTCCTGTCTCAGGGGAGGAAGACTCCATCAAATTCTCATCCCCCAGGCATGATGACTAAAATCGGTGCTCGATGCCATATCACGACCAGTTCGGCATTTTGTGTCCACAAGACTGAGTCTACTATCCCCCAGAGATGTCTTACTGGATAGGAATGAGAATAGACATCGAGAATTGGGCAGCGAATGCCCAGCTTGTAATCGGTCTAAAAGCTGGAAGAAAGAACAGACGCAGAGCACCTTACATCCAATTCACCTCTAACAGGGACCGAATGGAGTAAGTGCCTTAGCCATGTTGAATTGGCTCCTACCCGATCCGGATAACCTTATGCCTCTAACGATGGTAGACCACACTCAAAGTGGGTCGTACGTGGTTCCAGTAAAAGACTTAAACAGCTCGAACACAGCATCACCCTTCTACAGAGAGTATGTCAAGCATTATGGATGCCCAGAAAACAGATTGACTGATCGTGGACCTTGCTTTTGAGTCCAAACTCTTCCAGGGAACTTTGTAATTTCCACGATTGTAAGAAGCTCCGCACAACAGCCTATCATCCACAAGGGAGTTGGTCTCTCGTGAGAAGATCAATTCAGGTGTTCATCAACATGCTGCGAACAAAGCTTCAGTGTTCTAGAAAGGTAGAATGGCCACAGTTATGGATGAGTTAGTGCGAGATTATACAATAACACGACTCAAGGCTCCAACGGCTACTCAACTTATTACATGATGTGTTGGTCGTCAATGACACACTTCCTCAAGGGACAGAGCTTCGCGGGATCCAATTCCTGATTCTATTAATCCTTGCCTAATTGCCGATTGGGTTCTGAG
The DNA here is from genome assembly GCA_025379985.1 of Phyllomedusa bahiana. Classification (NCBI taxonomy): domain Eukaryota; kingdom Metazoa; phylum Chordata; class Amphibia; order Anura; family Hylidae; genus Phyllomedusa; species Phyllomedusa bahiana. The sequence continues at coordinate 6,262 of JAODAL010067293.1, read as the reverse complement.
CACCAAAGGGAATCCAAGGAAGCGAAGCGATTGTTGATAAGACGGATGGAAGAAGCAAAATTGGAGACAAGAGGAATCTACAATCGTGAGCTACTGCACACCACTAAAGGCTGGGAGATAGAATATGGCTTAAAGTTACAGCGCTCAGATAACTTTGGATTCTTAGTGGGAACCTGAGCCATACACTATCACTGCTTACCTTTTCCTGGAATCAGATGTCTACGAAGTCAAGAAACCTGGAAGGATCCTCTGACAGTGCATCGAAATTGGCTTGAAGTTGTGTACCAAAGAAGACCTTTCTCGTCATGTCCTTTCTTCACGCACTGTTCAGAGTTTGTTTACGCCCTCTCCAGTCGGTTCCATAGTTCCACCTAAAGTGCATTCTTGGAAGATTCTCGCGAGCTACTTTGTTTATCATCCCTGGATGCTTACAGTGTGGTACCAGCCTGTATCAGTTTCAACCCACTGTCTGCTCAATGACAGTCTCTGTTCCAGTTTCACTGCTATATTCTGGTCTAGGTTCCAGCGCCACGTCGAGGCTCATAACCACACATGCTCTGCTCCGCATCTGAAGAGGAGAGATCCCATCGCTGAGAGCAGAGCGCTCTAAAAAGGACTCTACCTGGCCCCGCTACCAAAGTATAAAGGACTGTATGTCATTTCTTGTTATATATACGTTTCCTTAACCATATATGGTTAAGTCAGATAGTTAGTCAGTTCAGTAACGTTCAAGCCTCAGCACCTGGTCTTGATACAAGCCACTTCTTTATTGTTTTGGACTATGTATATACAGTCCTAGGGACCTATGGACTGTTTGCTGACATTAAAGTGCCTTTACAAGCCTTTCATGCCGATGAGTATTATTGCCGACAGAGACTCTATCGCTATATTGGCATATTTTCAGTTCAATGCCTAAGTTTCATGTTATTTATTGTAATGTAAATTTTTACGTTCCTTGTTTTCCCCAAGGGTTATGTTTTTTTTCCATCCTCAGTATCCTCATTCTATAGTCCCCCGAGGGAGCTCACCTTCAGAGGGGGAGTAGTAGTGGCCGAAACAGAACCTTTTTTTCCATCCTGTTTCGTGAGTAGTTACACCCACTACAACTGCTCACTAGACCTTCTACCCTAGTTTCATTTTAAAGCTCAAATTTTAAACCCCAGACATTTTTTTATTTCACTCTATGTAATTGCTATTGTGTTTTCTCCACAGTTTTTCCCCTTGTTTACTGTTGCCCTTTTAGAGCCAAAAAGGAGTTTAAACATTAATTTAGACCTGATTGGTGACAGGCTGAGCCACTTACCCCAATCAGGGAGCTCTCTTGCAGCCCAGAAAAAACGGTCTAGCTGGAAGTTCCCCAAAAAGCAGCAGTGCAGCACGAGCTCCACATGAGAAAACCAGCCGGCTGCGCCTAGTAGTTTTTTCCCAAAATTCAACCTGTTCTAAAAAGCAACAAGGTTTTCCCACGGGCCCTTTTTCACCCCCAGTAGGACCCCCAATATTTTTATTTAGGACCTACTGCCCCAGTCGAATGTGGTTGGGGGCCCCCCAACCTGACAAATTTCGTCTGGTTTCCCTGTCAGGGTCCAAGTTTTCCCACTTAAACCAATTGCGTTGGCGCGTCACTTTCCCCAAAGTTCAACCCAAAGTTTTTTTCTCCCCTGCCTCGTTCAGCTGAGGTCTCCCCCCTGGATCAGGTCTGTAACAACTCTTTTTTACCCCCATACACTCCCCAAAATCTAAAAATTCTAAAACATATTCAGAGCAAAACCCCATCCTCCAAGTACTAAATGCTCATACACTCCAAGACGATTACTCCTAATTGCTTCTTAACAAAGTGTATTTTACCCCTGCCTACCCACAGGACTGACCAGCATTAGTCTGTATTACCCAACCGTTCCAGCTTCTAGTAAAGCAACTGTTACCCCTCAAGCCTATGTTTGCAGTGACTGTCCCAGCTGGGGCATTGTTTTGGGGTTGGGTAGCAGGGAATATTCTTGCGGTCAGGCAGGGCCTGGGAACAAGGGCCATCATATACCCTCGTGCCATACCATCGCCCGGGACAACCTTAAAGGCCCTCTGTCCCAGTCACCCGGCTTGTCGCATTGGCTCTATGGACCCTCCAGCAGCTGTGGGTGTAGTCAGCATGTTGAGCCCCTGGATGTTGTGATGTTGTCTCTATGGCCCCTCCAGCAGCTGTGGGTGCAGTCAGCATGTGGGGCCCCTGGATGGTGGTGTTGGCTCTATGTCCCCTCCAGCAGCTGTGGGAGCAGTCAGCATGTGGGCCCCTGGATGGTGGTGCTGGCTTTATGGACCCTCCAGCAGCTGTGGGTATAGTCTATATGTGAGACCCCGGGATGGTGGTGTTGCCTCTATGGACCTTCCAGCAGCTGTGGGTGCAGTCAGCATGTGGGGCCCCTGGATGGTGGTGTTGGCTCTATGGCCCTTCCAGCAACTGTGGGTGAGTCAAAAATTGGGGCCCTGGATGGTGGGTTGTCTCTAGGGACCTCCGCAGCTGTGGGTGCAGTCAGCATGTGGGGCCCCTGGATGTTGGTGTTGGCTCTATGGCTCCTCTAGCAGCTGTGGGTGCAGCCAGCATGTGGGGCCCCCTGGTGGTGGTGTTAGCTCTATGGACCCTGCACAGCTGTGAATGCAGTCGCATGTGGGGGCCCCTGAATCGGGGGTTGGCTCATTGGCCCCTTCCAGCAGCCTGTGGGTGCAGTTCAGCATGTGGGGCGCTGGCCTGGATGGTGGGGTTGGCGCCTATGGCCTTCCTCCAGCAGCTGTGGATGCAGTCAGCATGTGGGGCCCCTGGATGGTGGTGTTGGCCCTATGGACCCTCCAGCAGCTGTGGGATGCAGTCTGCTCCAGACACCTTTCACAATCTACCAGGACCTTATGGAGTCACCCCCAGCATGTCCAGCTGCTGTCCGGACTTCACAAGCCAGTCACTCTTGGTATTAGTACAGGATAAGTAATGTATGTACAGAGTGACTGCACCAGCAGAATAGTGAGTGCAGCTCTGGAGGATAATACAGGATGTTACTCAGGATCAGTACAGGATAAGTAATGTATGTACAGTGACTGCACCAGCAGACTAGTGAACGCAGCTCTGGAGGATAATACAGGATGTAACTCAGGATCAGTAAAAGGATAATTAATGTATTTACAAGTGACTGCAACCAGCAGAATAGTGAAGCAGCTCTGGAGGATAATAACAGGATGTAACTCAGGATCATACAGGATAATAATGTATGTACAGTGACTGCACCAGCAGAATAGTGAGCGCAGCTCTGGAGTATAATACAGGAGTAAACTCGGATCAGTACAGATAAGTAATGTATGTATAGTGATTGCACCAGCAAATATGAGTGCAGCTCTGGGAGGATAATACAGGAAATGTAAATTGGGATCGTACAGGATAAGTAATGTATGTACAGTGACTGCACCAGCAAATAGGGGAGCGCAGCTTTTGGAGGAAATACAGGATGAAACTCAGATCAGTACAGGATAAGTAATGTATGTACAGTTGACTACCAGCAGAATAGTGAGCGCAGCTCTGGAGGATAATACGGGAATGTAACTCAGAATAAGTACAAGATTAAATAATGTATTACACAGTGATGCACCAGCAGAATAGTGAGCGCAGCTCTGGAGGATAATACAGGATGTAACTCAGGAAAAGTACAGGATAATTAATGTATGTACAGTGACTGCACCAGCAGAATAGTGAGTGCAGCTCTGGAGGATAATAACCGAAGTAACTCAGGATCAGTACAGATAATTAATGTATTTTACAGTGACTGCACCAGCAGAATAGTGAGCACAGCTCTGGAGGATAAACAGATGTAACTCAGGATAAGTACAAGATAATTAATGATATACAGTGCCCCTTGCACCAGCAGAATAGCGATTGCAGCTCTGGAGGATAATACAGGATGTAACTCAGGGTCAGTACAGGATAAGTAAGTATGTACAGTGACTGCACCAGCAGAATAGTGAGCGCAGCTCTGGAGGATAATACGGGAAATGTAACTCGGATCAGTACAGGATAAGTAATGTATGTACAGGGGACTGCACCAGAGAATAGTGAGTGCAGCTCGGGAGGATAATACGGGAAATGTAACTCAGGATCAGTAACAGGAAAGTAATGTATGTACAGTGACTGCACCAGCAGAATAGTGAGTGCAGCTCTGGAGTATAACACAGGATGTAACACATAATTATTGATTTGTCAAGCACACATTATGGAGATTTGTTAATACAAGCAATGACTAATGATACATTGTGGACACCGATAGTTGAGACATTGTTGCTGGAAACACGTTGTTGCAGTTTGTCTTTGTCTAAGCACTAAAGTTCTAGAATTTTCTTTTGGTAACACACCCTCTCCCACACAGCAGATTATAGTCTATAGATTATATGCCTTGCCCTATGTCACCAGCAGGTCCCTCTTCTTATTACCACAGAACACTTAGCATTGTGGTGAGGGGCCCGGATGGAGTCTTTCTGAAGCTTTTAAGTTTTCTGGTATGCAGCCTTTTATTCTTGTAGCTTCGGACACCGCACTAATTACAATAATTTGTCTATGACTATAGAAAGTTTCCATCCTCTGCACCCACTGTATGGCCCGGGGACACTCACTGCCTCAGGTCATATATGCGGCTGAATCACCGATTCTGCAGAAGTCACTAAAACAGTAATCCAGGCGGGGGCCCCATCCATCATGCCTGTCTGAAAGCACAAGAATCGCTTTTCCCTTTGTCTCATTGTTATCCTAGGAATCAAATACAATCAGAAGGGGACCAAACCTGGTGATAAACAAACCGGGGAAATCCCCTTCAGGTCTCCTAAATATCCTCTATCCTGTGTGCAGAATTATTAGGCAAGTTTGTATTGAGAGGTTTTCTTTTTATTATTGAACAACAATTATGTTCTCAACTCAAAAGACTCATACATTTCAAAGCTTATTATTTTTGGAAGTTGAGTGTTTTTTTTTTTTAGATTTGGCTACCTTAGGAGGATATCTGTTTGTGCAGGTAACTATTACTGTCAGGAATTATTAGGCAACTTAATAAAAACCAAATATAATCCCCATCTCACTTGTTTATTTCCCCAGGTAACCAATATAAAAAACAGACAATTTAGAAATAAACATTTCTGACATTCAAAACCAAAACCAAATCAGTGACCAATCTCGCCGCCTTTCTTTACGATGACTCTCAAAAGCCTCCATCCATAGATTCTGTCAGTTACTTGATCTGTTTATGATGAATATTGCGTGCAGCAGCCCCCACAGCCTCCCAGACACTGTTCAGAGAGTGGACTGTTTTCCCTCCCAGTAGATCTCACATTTTAGGAGGGACCTCAGGTTCTCTATGGGGTTCAGATCAGGTGAACAAGGGGCCATGTCATTATTTTTACTTCCCCTTTCTTACTGGTCAGCCACCTGTGGAGGATTTGGATGCATGTGATGGAGAAATTGTCTTAAAACGATACCGACTTCTTCCTGTCCCACTGCTTGAAAAGGTGTCTTCCAAAAACTGGCAGAGGTTCTGGGATTTGAGCTTCACTGCATCCTCAGCACGAAAAGGTCCCTCATGTTGATCTTTGATGATACCAGCCCATACCAGTCCCCCACCTCCACCTTGCTGGCCCATCAAGAGTCACTCTCATTTCATCAGTCCATAAAACCTTAGAAAAATCAGTCTTAAGATAGTCTTGACGCTTTATCTTCTGTTTCTTGTCGTTTTTCAGCCGTCCTTACCTTGGCCATGTCCCTGAGTATCGCACACCTTGTGCTTTTTGATGCTCCAGTAATGTTGCAGCTCTGAAATATGGCAAAACCTGGTGGCTAATGGCACTTGGCCCCCGCTTCAGCTGATTTTCTCAATTCAATGGACAGTTATTTTTGCGCCTTTTTTTTCCCACACCTTCTTGCGAAACTGTTTACTATTTGCCATGAAACGCTTGATTGTTCGGTGATCACGGCTTCAAAAGTTTTGGCAATTTCAAGACTGCCCGCATCCCTCTGCAAGACAGCTCACAATTCTTGACTTTTCAGAGTCCGTCAAATCTCTCTTCTGACCCATTTGCCAAAGGAAAGTAAATTGCCTAATAATTAAAACACACCTTATATAGGGTGTTGATGTCATTAGACCACAAACCCCTGCTCATTTCAGAGATGCACAGCACCTGATTTACTTAATTGGTAGTTGGTTTTCAAACCTAACAGCTTGGATAGGACAACATGTAAAAAAAG
>JAODAL010067292.1:0-17360 GCA_025379985.1 Phyllomedusa bahiana | reverse complement strand
CCACCGACTCTTGGCTGGGGTTGTCAGATGTCATTGGGAGGAAGTGGATGACCTAGTAAAACCCAATCAAAAACCCTTGGGTTGCTGTCAACACACGGCCGCTAGATGACAGCGCAGTTGTGGCCTCACGAGTGACCCCTGCTGCGACGTCCCCTTGCTGTGCTGTGACCTGGGCCTGCTCCAGGAATGTTTGTGCCACTGCACTCGCATGTGAAGAGCCTGCCACCTCTCTGTCTGACATACTGTTTGTTCTAAAATGTACAGACACTGTTTGATGAAGATATCTGTACATGATAAATACACACCCTGTATTTGACTCCAAATGAACCAGTAACAAGCTTGGGTAACCCTTGGATATAAATTGCGCTCCAAAAATGGGCAGGAAAAATTGACTTGTATGTGCCGATTTAAAAACTCTGTGTATTTTACTGAATATAAAAGCACAAACAGGCTTAATTAACCTTCGGATATGAATTATGCTACAGAATTTCTTCTGTGGCGATGAAAAGCAAAGTTTCTTTTACTGAGTACAACTGCAGAAAAATACTTAGTTAACCCTTGGATGTAAATTTCGCAAAAGAATTGAGCAACCAAAAACTACCAGCTTTGTAGCGTGTTACAATGGCATGTATTTTAAGCTACACAACAAGAGAAAAACTTGTAATTAACCTTTGGTTATGAATTATGCTACAGGAAAAATGTCTTTTTTGTCGGTGAAAAAGATGGTTTCTTTTAGTCACCACAACAGCAGAACAACGCTTAATTAACCCTTGGATGTAAATTGCTCAAAAGAATTGAGCAACCAAAAATGAGGTAGTATTTGTATTGTAAAAACGCTGTTTCTTTAAATGAATACAACAGGAACAGGCATAGATAACCCTTGGATATTCAATGTGCTGTGAGCAAGTAGCATTAAAATGTATATGCAGCTGCACTGGACGCACACTGGACTTCAGATCCAGTACCTCACAAAATCAGAAATAGAACGTTAAGAGAAGCAGTCTCTGACACAAGCTGTGACACCCCCCAAAAATCGCTGTATAGAAATTAGTTCTTTAGTAAGAGATATCATTAGCAGCCGTGGCAGCACCTTTCCTAATCAGTACAGTGAGAGCGGTATAAGCTCCCAGCGTCGCGCCCGGACTTATATAGTGCTTTGACGTCACAGAATCCCGCCGGTCTCTGATTGGCTTCATCTCTTCACATGTCATGTATGCTATGCCATTCGTCCTCCCAGAGTTCTTTGCCCCATGTAACGACATGTGCTCTCATCCATTTTATCAATCAAAAGCACACTTCGTTCCCGTGAAGTACCCCAAACTTCGACTTAATTCCGAACCGAAGTTTTCCTGAAATTCTAAACGAATTCCACTTCATTAGAATCAATTCGCCCATCTCTAACGACAACACATATATTGAAACATCAAAATTTAGGTAACATACCCAACCAATCTTTACCTCCCTCTCCTCTCTACCTCTCCTGTCGCTGACTTCACTTTTTTCACATATGAAAAGACATAGAACTGTTCCCACCCTCCTTCTCTTCTTTGTATAGACCAACATGTTTTTCTTCTCCCCTTCCCGTTCCTTACTCCCCTATCACGTTTACTATCTTTACACTCCCTAAGCTGGATAACCCTTACCATCCTAGAACACATTTTTAAAACATCTTATATAAAAGAATAACATTAGACCTTTATGAAATGATAGACCAGACATTCCAGTGGTCCAAACAGCTCAAGTCTCTGAAATAAATGTAATGTAACCTGGCACAGCAGGGGCAGACACCCCTCTCATGTGGTCCTTGGTTGTCTAGGTGCTCCATAACTTCTCAAGGCTTGGTGTTGGGATGACTCCCCTAAGAGCTGAGAGGAATCCATATCTGCTTCCGAGTCCCCTCCACCTCTATCTCATCGCCTTGGGGAACCCTTAGGGCCAAACAGAGATGCAAGCGCTTTTTCCGCCTCTTCCAAGTTGCTGCAGGTAATCGGCTTGGCATTGTCTGGAAATTTTTTTAAAACCGCTGGATATTGAAGTACAAATTTGACCCGTTTCCGTGCTAATACCGAACAGATGTCCTTGTAAGAACGCCTCTTTTTCGATACTTCAACCGAATAGTCTGCAAATATTAGTAGATTTCTCCCCTCATGCTGCACCTGGCTCCCATTTTTCCTATAGGCCTGCAACAGCAGTGTTTTCTCCGAAAAGTCCAGATACTTCACTATTACTGGTCTCGGCCTCACTTGACTGTTATTTTTAGCCTCTGTTCTAGGGGGTCCTGTTCTGTGCGCCCGCTCTACTTTTAACTGCTTGTCAACACCTAGCAATCTAGGTATAGTCTCTGCACATAATTGCGGCAGGGCCGACGCTTTTATACTTTCTGGTACTCCTATTACTCACAGATTATTGCGCCTTGAGCGATTCTCCAAGTCCTCAATTTTAGACTCTAATAAGGATGTTTTTTCTCAGCAATTTGTGCATGGAGCTCCTGGACCCCAGAATATCGTCTTCCACATAGCTTAGTCTTTGCTCATATTCTAGAAGTTGAGCAGCCTGAGACGAGACTTCTGCCTGCAGAGCAGATAGTGTGGTGGAGACCGTGGCAGTGACTGACTTTGTTACTGTTTCCTCTAGTGCTGCTGTGATTGCAGGGGTTATCAATTTGGCAACCTTGGCTGCCAGGTAATCGCAGCTCCACGCCAGCCCTGTGTTACCTCAGTCCCCAGTGTGTCTGCCTCCTCCTCCAGTGCAGCCTGAACTGCTTGCTGCAAATTTCTGCCGCTTCTTGTCGCATGCGGGGTCTTAGGCGCCATCTTGCCCGCCATGCTGCTGCACTGTATGTGGGAGTTTAAGGGCTTCTGTGTCTCCCCACGCTGATTAAAATGCCCGCTCGATGCGCTGGAGCGATGCAGAGGATGTCGGCACTCGGTGATGCCGTCCGTGCTCGATAAAAGTGGGCGGAGAGCCTAATTATAGGGAGCTCGGTCCGGAGCATCACTCCTCACCTCCTCTTCATATGCGCACCGGAACCGGAAGTCTGATCGGAATAATTTACTACACAGACGAAGCTTTCATGCTCCCGAGGTGTTCAAAGGAACACCTAGAGGACAACTGATACGTACTAGGTGAATTTGTTCAAAGGAAGAATTATATCAAAAGGATGCTGAAAGAAAGATAAATAAATTTTCAGAAAGAGAATATAATAAAAATGAGCTAATTAAGACTTCTCAGGAAGTACAATCTTTGAATAGAGAAGAGTTGTTGAAAAAAAAAGAATAAACAGGATAGATCTATGTTTATCTCAACATATGATTCTCATGCTAATATTATTAAAAAAATCTATTAAAAAAATATTGGCATATATTGAACAGTGATTCAAAATATGGTAAACTTTTTAAAGATCCACCATTGTGCATTTTTAAAAAAGGATGCACAATAGGTGTACAAATTATGTCCTCAGATATTCTAAAATGTACAGACAAACAAACTAAATTACAAACCTTGAAAACAGTGACATTTCCATGTCTCAATTGCTTAAAATGTACATCAATAATAAGATGTACTTCTATTCAACATCCAGCAAAAGGGACAGAAGTGATAATCAGAGGTTTTTTACCTGTAATTCTAAACAGGTTATTTACATGATCAAATGCCCCTTTGGAAAAGCCTATATTGGACAAACTAGCAGAATAGTAAGGCTGCGGTTAAATGAACATCACTCTGCTATGCGTTTATTTAAAAGTACAGAAAGTATTGATTCTAAAAAGAAGTTTGGTGAAACCACAGTTGCTCTCCATTTTCCCCAAAAAAAAAAGGGGCCTTTCAGCCCCAAAAATTTGGTGTAAATTATTAAACCAGTTTGGGGAAAGGAAGGAAATGAATTTTTGGTTTAATAAGAAAAAAATTTAAAAATATTTTGTTTTTGGAGGGAAATTTCCCCTTGGCATTCGAAAAAGGCCAGGGTTATTTTCGACCAAATCAATCCCAAAAAATTTATAAATATGACTGCCTTTTAAAAATTGGAGGGAGGAAACCTTTTAAAGTTTTTGGGCGGGCCAAAAACCCCCTTAATTTTCTTACCCCCAAAAACCCAAAATTTTGGAAAGGGGAAAATTTAAAATAAAAGTATAAGGGAAATAGGGTGCTTTTTGGAACCCTTTTTTTAAAAAAGGTTCCACATGAAAAAAAAAACAAAAATTAACCCCTTTTGGGGGAAAAGAGATAAAAAAATTGCATAAAAACTTTTTTAAAAAAATTTTAAAGAGGCCATTTTTTGAAAAAATTTAATTAACCCGGAAAATTAATTTCCGGGAAACCGGAAAGGGGCCCCCCAAAAACCTCATCCCCCCTTGATTTATCGTTGGGAAAGGGGGCCCAAAACCCCCATTTTTTTGGAACGGGTTTTGCTTTTTTTCCTGTAAGACTCCTTTTAAACCTGTCTAAACCCCAATTAAGGGGTGCGGGGAAAAATCTTCAAACCACCCTTTTATTTTGGGAAATTAAAACTTTTGGGTCCGGGCCAAAAAACAGGGGAGCCCCAAATGCTGCCCCCCAATTTAACTTTTCCGGGGGGATTTTCCCCACCATTTTTGGGGGTTTAACTGGAACATTTTGGGGTTCCCCCTTGTTCCTGGACACGGGCATTAGCCCCAAAACTGATTTTTCCCCAAAATTTAAAAGTCCCGGAAAAAGGGAGTCTTTCAACAACTTTTATTTCGGGAATTTTACCAAATGTTTGGGGGGAAAAAGGAAAGGCTGAGTTTTTTTTTTGTACGGGAACCCGGAGGGTGGCCACCCAGTAACTTTTTGTTCTTTTAAAGGCCCTTTTAATGCGGGGATCTTTGTTGGAGGAAATGGAGAACCCAAGCCCCTCTTTGTGAGAGAGGACCCTTTGTTTTCCCCAAAGCCTCGGGGTCGGGGGCACTAGAAAAATGTTTTCCCCTTATTTCCCTTTCCCCCCCCTCAAATTGGCCCCAAACCCTTTTTCCCAAAGGCGGGACGCCCAGGTAACATTGGTTTCTGGGAAATACCTCCCCTCCTCCTTTTTTCCTCCTCCGCTGCCTCCAACAAGCTTCAAACCCCCGGTTGCCTGAGATATGCCCCCTGAGAGGAGGCGCCATTTTTCCCTAGTCTGGCCCCCAAAACCACTGCCTAATAAAGCCCGATGAAATTGTAAAACTGTCGGGCCTTGGGGATTTGCGGGAAAAAAGGCTCCGTGCCCGAATTGTGTCCGTCTCCCCCTCCGTCGTGGCGGGACCTGTTTTTTCGGGAGTGTCCAACGATCGTTCCAGAACTAAGATCCCCACAATGCTCTGCTGACAAGTGCATCGTCCGCACTGACCATTTTGGTGGCTTCTTAAAACTGGAAAGAGGGTGCGAGCTCTTTCCCCTGCCCCCACTCTCGGGGTAACCCCCCAAGGCCCGAAACCGCTGCTTGTCGGGCCATGTGCCCATTTCGTATGCGTAATGGCATTGCGCTGCTGCCACAACGCTGGAGCATGTGGAGGGGGGAAATTTTTCCGCGTGTTTCCCACGTAAACAATGAGAGGGGTTGGGGGGCGGGGGAGTGACGTGCAACGCACCCGGGTGGGACGAACCCAGGGTGCAAACGGCGGAAGTGCGAATTAAAGATTGGGAGCCTTCCTCAGAGGCGGGCCCCAGCCCGGGTAGCTTTTTTAAAAATTTTCTGGAGAAAAGGGTTTCATGACATGTGCCGGGGCAAGGGAGGTGCTCCAGCCTCCCCGATCTTAAGGGGGCCCGCAGTTTTTCCCCCCGTTATCGCACACCCCCTTCCCTGGCAAAAAGGTTCTTGGCACCCGCCAGCGCTCGGTCTCGTTGCGGTGAGGTCCCCAGTTTCCTGCCCCTGGTGTGGAGGGTTTCTCCAAGACAGATTAATTTAAAACACGGCCCTGGTTTTTGGGCCCCGTGTTGCCCCAGGGGGACCTTGGGGGAAAAAACCCGGGCCCATCCCTCGGTTTTGAAGAGCTTTGGCCGAGCCTGAGAGCCACGTCCCCCCCAGGGCATCCCCCCCAGCTCACCAGGGGCCCCTGTCCGGTTAAAAGGGGCCCTTGGCCGTGTTACAAATTTCCTGTGTCGGTGGTCGAGGGGACTTTTCCGGAAAAGATGCAGAAAAAGCGTTTGGGAAATTTTAGAGGGCCCTTGTGGTTTGGCCAGGGCGGGGGACGGTTTTTTGGCAAAAAAAATCCCTGTCGGCTTTTGGGTATTGGGGGCAGGCAAGGGCCATGAGTGGGGAAAAACCCATCTGTGTCCACCAATTGGAAAAGGGCAAACTTTCCCAAGGGCCCAAAACCCTTTGGAAATTTCCCGGAAAATTTCGGGCTTTTGGTTTTGGGATGGTTTTTTTTAAAAGTGTTTTTTTCCCCCCCCAAAACCGGGGAAGGGACAGAAGGTGGCTGTAGACTGGCCGTTGTAGGGTGCGGTCATCAAATGGGGGAAAAGGAAAAGGGGGTAGGAGGGTCTCTGGTGGTGTGGGGGAAATCGGGCGACGGTGGAGGTTTAAAGCGGGGGGTGACCCCTGATATGACTTGAGGGGGAATGGGCAGCTGAGGAACGTTTGGGGGTTTGGGGAAAGGGGAGGAGGGGGAGACAGGGGGGAAAAGGTGTGACAGGGGGTTGGGGGGCCCGGCGTCATTTCGGGCCCTTTTTTTGGCCAAGTGTTGCCTCCATTTCAACTCATGCATTACTATTCTAAATTTTTTAAAACTTATTCCCGGGTTAAATTTAAAAGCGTTTACCCAAAAAAGGGTGGGTTTGGCCCCGTGGGGGAAAAAACATGGGAAAGAAAGGTATTTTAAATCCGGATTTTTGGGGGAACAATCTTTCACCTGGTGGGGAATATTTAATTCTGGATTCCCTTTTTTAAAACCCTTTCAATAATTTTTTTCCCCAAAAATTTGGGGCCTTTCGCCAAAAAGTGAAAAAACAAGTTATCCGAAAAAGTTTTAAAAAAAGGGGATTTTGGCCCACAATTTTTCCGGGTGACTACAAATTAAAAGGGGTTCAAATTTAAACGCAAAGGGATTTTTCAACCGGTTTTTTTCCCCCTCAAAAACAGTAACTGGGTTTTGGAAGAAAATTTTTTTGGCCCTTATCTTTTTAAAACCTTTGACCCAAAAGCTTTTCAAAATTTTTAATGCAAAAAGGGGGCCTTTAAAAGGGAACCAAAGTGTGTGGCCCAAAGGGGCAATTTCGTTTTTGTTTTGGGGGTTTGTTGATTACAATTTTTTTTGGGGGGAAATTTTAATTCACCGGTTTGGTTAAACCCCTAAAATTGGGGGCCCGTTTTTAGGTTAAGGGTAACATGGCCCGACCTCAATGAATAAGCTGGTTGGGGGCGCCAAAAATAAAAAATCCCCGGGTTTTTTCTGTTATGTTTTTTGTATTTAAAAAAAAAAGATATTTTTGGAAATTCTTTTTCCCTGTTTCTAAATTAAAATCCTTTCTGGATTTCAAATTTAATGAAAGTGATCAAAACCCAAAACTGGTGCGCCAAAATAAAAAACAGATCTGTTAAAAATTTTTCGGTTTTTACAAGGTATTTTTGGAACCTTTCAAATTTAAAATGTGGTGACAATAAAATTTCTGGAAATTAAATTTAATGCAATGGTAATCCAAAAAAGTGGTGGCCCAAATTAAAAAACATATCTGAAAAGTATTTGGGTAAAAGGTATTTTTTTCACCCAACAAAAATCAAACCCGGGTGTATTTAAATTTGGGTGTATTCCAAAATTTAAGTAAATGTTTAATAAAGCTTTTTAGTGCGCCAGTCCTTAAAAACCGTATTTTTTAAATTTTTTCGTATTTAAAGATATTTTTTTTCCCCCTTTCAATTCACCCGTGGTGGGTATAAAATTGCTGGATTCAAATTTAAGTGCAAGGTGGAAATATCAACAAAAGGGGGAATGGGCAAATTTAAAATGAACCCTATCTGAAAAAGTTTTACTGATAAAAAAAATGGGGGTTTTGCACCTAAAAAAGGGCCTGAAATTTTCTAGAAAAGATGTGTTCCTATAAGGGTTTTTGGTGGCCCCAAAATCCCGGAAATATTTCAAAAAGAAAAATGTTAAAAAATAAAAACTATTGCAGTGCAATGTTTAAAACAAGTCTTGGTGGAAAAATTTTCCGTATTTTTTATAGGCTTGTTATTCGTATAAAACAAGATTTTTTTTTGGACCCTTTTAATTCCCTGTGGGGCTATAAAATTGCTGGGGGTTTTAAATTTTAAGTGAAGGGGGTTTTATCAAAAAAAGGGGGGAAAGGGGAAAATTGAAAATTTAAAAATTATCTGAAATGTATTTCTGTAATAAAAGTGGAGTTTTGCACCAACAAAGAGACCTGAAATTTTTAGAAAAGATGTGTTCCTATAAATTCAGGGTTTTTCCCAATTCCCGGGAAAAATTTCAATAGAAAACTGTTTAAAAATAAAGTATTTTTTTTTGTTTCAATGTTACCCTAAGTCCCTTTTTGAACTTTTTCCCGTTTCTTTTTAGAGCTTGTCTGTATTGCCCCCGGGGGGCCCCCCCCCCCCCCCCGTGACTTTTCGCGGGAGATGCTCCTTTAAAAAACTCTACCTTTAATTATTAAAAAACTTCCAAAACTTAATTTTAATTTAAAATTTTAAGGATCACAAACTAATTTTAGAGGTTTCTCTGTGAAGAAATTAATTTAAAAATTTGCTGAGCGTTTGGGCCCAAACAGAGGCCGTCCTTTGCTCTGGAAATTTAGAGGCACTTTAGGCCCGAACAGGAAACGGGGTGTTCTATGTTTAAAAAGAGGTTTATTGGTTTTTTTCCCGCCATCGAACAAAAAACATCCAGTCATGACGTTTGCACACACATCTCACCCTGCTCTATTCTTAAGCTGTTTGCTGGCCCCCAAAATGACAAAAAGGCCGAAAAAAGGCCCTTTTAAAGAAGATGCACAGATTTTTACCTAAATTATCGCATGATCTAAAAAAACCCATCACCCTAAAAACTGTGCCAATTTTTTACCCTTTTTCGATAATAATTTGTCAACACTAGTTTTTAACGTGAGCGTTTTTGGCCCGGGAAAACTACAAATGCTGTTCCCCCATAGGTTTTTAAATTTAAAAATTAATTTCCGATCTTTCTGTTTAAAAAAATATATGTTTCTGGGGATGTTAAAGTAAGGTTGTTTTTTTAAATTTTTTTTAATGTTTATTTAGAGTGGGAGTATCTGTAAATTTTATAAGAACTTTAGACAATCTAATTTACTTTCTCGAAAAAAAACTATTTTCTTCGAAAAGTTGAAAAGGGGTGCAAAAGCTCGCTGCCCCCCGGGATCTCTCGGTTTCCCAAACGGGGGATGTGGTTTTCATGCTGCTCAGAATCATGGACAATTTGATAAAATATTGTTTTCTACTTTTTCTTTGGAAATTTTTTTAAAGGGTTTTAAAAAATGTCTATACTTTTTGGGGTTTTTTAAAAAAATAAAAAGGTAATAGAGTTTTTTTTTCTCCCTATGTGCTGGATTGGTTTTGGGCCCATGGGGAAAAGGGCTTTGTGGAGAAATTTAGCACAAAACTTGTTTAAGGGGGGACATTGCAATATAATTTGGGCAAAAAGGTAATGCTTAGGGAAAAAAGTACAGGGCAGCCCGAATGCTAAGCCCAAAAGGGGGGGTGGTTTTTGCCTTTCGCTGGGTTTTAGTCTCATTCCAGCCTTTTTTGCTTTTTGAGTATGGCGTGTTTCAGTTTTTTTTTTTTGAGAAATTAATGTCCCATTTTTTTCGTAAAATTTTGAGTGTAGGGACTTTTCAAAGAAATTAGGAGGCTTGACGGGGCTTGTAAGCCCTTTTCTTTTATTGGCCACTTTTTTAATAATACCTCATATTTGAATTTTTCCATTAGTGAATTTTTTTTTCCCCAAAAGTAATAGGGGTTTGAGGGTTTTCTGTTTTTTTGTTGGTTTTGGGCACCCCAAAAATTGGGTGGGGAGCCCCCCGTCGGAAAAGGTGTTAGCCATTATGGTGTACCACCCCCTTTTTTTTAAAACTTGCACCCCTTTTTTCGTTAATTTTCTATATGCAATTAGAATACCAGCAACCCCCTCCCCCCTTTTATTTTAAGGCGTGTGGGGGTTGTTTTTATGGGTTTTTTTTGATTTGTTTCAGTCTCCCAAGTATTGTTCTGTGGGCCCCTTTTTTGGGATGCTGTGGGAATAGTGTCAATTTTTAAAGTGCAGGGTTTGGGTTTTTCTCCCAGTGGTTGGGTGTCATGGCACCCTTGTTGCCCTGGAGGAGCCCGGTTTTCTAAAAGGGGTTAATCCCTCCAAATCGGTTTTACACCCCAAGGGGCAAGCCCGGCTGATAGGGTTCCAGTTGGCTTCAAATCGCCGAGGGTGTTCGCTTTAGGCCAAAAAAGGAGCCCCGGGGGCCGCACCCTTTAGCTGCTGGGGCGGTGTCCCGGGTTTTCTCATTTATACCGGCTCAGTTTGGGTTTTTCCCTTTTTCCCGTGAAAGTTTTCCCTTTGTGCTTCTCCCGTTTCCTCGTTTGGGTTTTTCCTGGGTTAAAACCCGAACTTTAGCTTGTTCCGACCTTGTTTCCTCCCTTTATTTTTTTACCACGTTACCTTCTGTGTTTTGACCCTTTTGGGTTGTCTTATTTTTTCTTTTTTGGTTTCCAATTTTTTGGCTTTTTGGGGTTTTTTCCCTTAACCCTTACCCAAACCCCCACTGCTTACTTCACTTCCCCCGAGGCCCCGCACGTAGTGAGTAAGGGGGATGGTCGCCCCGTTGGGGTCTGCCCTTTTTGGGCAGCACGCCCAAATAGGGGGCGTGGGCCCGGGGGGGAGTCAGGGCCCCTGCACCTCCCCTGCGTGACATTTTCACGGCCATTTCATTACATGGGCGTTTCTGGTTGAGAGGGCAGGGACTTACCCCGTTGGTCCAAGATTGGCACTAAGGGTGCGCAGCAGGAGATTCCTTGGGGGCCCCCCAGGGGGTTTGGGGTTCCCCGATGCCCCCCCCTGGGTTTTGGAAACCCCCCTCCAGTTACCCCTGACAGGAGTGCCTTTTGTCTTTCAAGGGAAAAATGTTGCTTGGGATTTGACCCGGGCCCGTACCTTTGGTGGGTGAGGAAAAGAGAGGGGGGTTTTTTTTTTTTTTCAAAGTCCCCACTCCAAGGGTTGCCCCGGAGTGGGCATTCTCACTACCCCCGATTCAAAAGAGTTATCCCCGTTGACAGTTTTTTTGTCTTCTTGGGGCTTTCCTCGACGATCCTGATAGGGGGGGTGGCCGGGGACTCAACAAACCCCTTAAGGAAAGGGAAGGGGGCGGTAGAGGGGTATGCTTCTGAATTTTTGCCGCTGGTGTGTTCCGTCAGGGTGGAACGACCCAGCCCTCGGTGGGCCGTTCAGCTGGGATTGGTGAACCCGGGTTTGGATTGTTTGGGGGCTTATCCTACCCCAGGGGACTCTGGATGAGGCGATTGCTTTGGCAGGGGCGGCTAGACAGGGCGGGTTTTGGGAGGACAAAGGGAAAAAAGGGCCCTTTCTCCGTTTGCCCCCCCTTAACGCCCTTTTCCCCGTTCTGTTTTCCCCCCCAGGGAAAATGCTTGCGCGGGCATACCCCCGGGGGCCTATTTCAGGTAAAGGCCCCTTTTGTGGGTGGGTGCCAGTGGGCCGCAGGGCCTCATGTTTGGAACCCCAAAGGCTGTGCTTCTAAATTTGGCGGAGAAGGCCCTCCAAAACCGGGGTGTCCCCAAAAAAAAGCCATGGCCGGGAAAAACCCGGGCCTTTGGTGACTCCCGGAAAGGGCACCTAGGTGAGAAATTTTTCCCTATTTTATTAAAAGGGAAAATATTGTTCCAGTAAAAATTTGTATTTTTCCAGGTGGGATTTTGGGGGGGGGTTTCCTTTGTGGACTCTGGGTCATCCTCCAATTTTTTGGGCACTTCATTCCTAGGCGTCTGGGCCTTCCCTTTGGGGGTCTCTTTTGATTCCCTCAGGTTTGTGGCTATTGATTCCCCCCAGTTGGGCAAGGGCAATATCCAGTATTGCAAACCCCGAACTTTTAGTTTCTAGTTGGGGCTATATATAAAGGAAAAAAATGTTTATTGTTTATCGGGGGGCTTTTCCCCCTGATGTTGTGTTGGGGGGTTTCCCCGCTTCAGGGAAAAAACAACCCCGTATTTATTGGAATTTGGGGAGTTTAAATTTGATGGGGCGAGCAGTGTATTAAGGGAAATTTTCTTCCAATTGTTCTTGGTAATGCGGGGGGATTGAGCAGTTTTCCTGCTTTTATTCGTGACTTTGCTGAGCTGTTTTCCAAGACCCAGTCTGAGAAGTTACCCCCGCATAGATCATATGAATGTGTTATCGAATTATTGCCGGGGAGGAAATTTCCTAAAGGCAGGATTTATAATCTGTCAGGTCCTGAGAGAACCGCCATGAAGCAATACATAGCAGAGAGCATACAGAAGGGTAACATTCGCCCTTCCATGTCCCCTATGGGTGCAGGGTTCTTCTTTGTTAAGATGGAACTCTCTGCCCATGCATCGATTATCGGGAGTTCAATAAAATAACGGTGAGGAAACAATACCCCTTACCGTTGATTCCAGATCTGTTTAATCAAATTCAGGGGGCTAACTGGTTTTCCAAGTTAGACCTAAGGGGGGCCTATAATCTTATCTGTATCAAGAAGGGGGATGAGTGGAAGACCGCATTTAATACCCCGGAGGGCCATTTTGAATATCTGATTATGCCCTTTGGGCTGTGTAATGCTCCCTCGGTCTTCCAGAACCTGGTAAACAACGTTTTTCGTGAATTGTTGGTCTTGATTTGGGCGTCTATTTGGGTGACATCTTAATTTATTTACAAAACTGGGCATCACACGTTAAACATGTGCGACAAGTCTTACAAATCTTGAAGTGCAATAATTTGTTTGTCAAACTCGAGAAGTGTGTTTTCGGGGTTCAGGAGGTTCCTTTCCTGGGATACATCCTGCCTCCCAACTCGTTTCATATGGATCCTGATAAGGTTCAGGCTATCCTCGACTGGGTCCGCTCTTCCTCCCTGTAGGCCTTGCAGCGGTTCCTTGGGTTTGCCAACTATTATCAAAAATGTATTCGGAAATTTTTCTGTTCTTGTTCGGCCGTTGACTGACATGACTAAGAAAGGGCTGAAGTTCAGTAATTGACAACCTGAGGCCATAGAGGCGTTTGAGAAACTTAAGCAGTGTTTTGTGTCAGCTCCGGTGTTGATTCAAACAGATCACAGTAAACCCTTTGTCGTCGAGGTTGATGCTTCTGAGTTCAGGGCAGGGGTGGTCCTTTCTCAGGGGTCGGCCGCCATGACTAATCTTCGTCCTTGCGCCTTTTTTTCCCGTAAATTTTCCTCGGCAGAAAGGAATTATGATGTTGGGAACCGCGAGCTCTTGGCTATTAACAGGGCCTTCGAGGAATGGCGCCACTTCCTTGAGGGCGCCCAACACCAATTCACGGTTCTAACGGATCATAAAAACTTACCTTTCTAGAGAACGCTAAAAGGTTGAACCCCCGTCAGGTCGTTTGGCCCTTGTTTTTTACCCGTTTTAATTTGTTGTCATTCAGACCAATTTAAAAAAAGTTTAAGCTGACGGTTATCTAGAAACTTCTGTGCCTCACTCCCCTCGGGAGGATCCCGTACCATTTTTTCCCCAAAAGGGCAATTGGTAGCCGTCCCCCGTTTTTGCCCCTAGATTAAGAAAACCCCCGGACATGAGACTGGGGTAATTGTCCCTTCTAAAATCTTTGTCCCCCCCCGTTTTTCGGTTAAAGGAATTACTGATTCTGGTATTATCCGGGCTCCTGGGTGTCTGGCACAAAGGGTATCTCTCTAACTAAGGTGGCGTCTTTATGGATGTGGAGGCCCTTTTTGGGGAGCATTAAAAAAATTTTTGGTGGGGAAAAAGGGGGCCGAATCGTCCCCCTGGGGAAATTTTTCCTCTCTCATCCCGAGCATCCATGGGCCTTTTCCATGGACTTTTTGACCATCTTCCCCCCCTCTGGGGGTAAGCGGTCATTTGGGTGGTGGTGGATCGCTTTAGTAAATGTGTCTTTTGGTTCATTAAGGAGGTTGCCTTTGTCCAAAAAGCTTTCGAGTTTTTTGCAAACATATGTGAAAACTGCATTGGTTACCGGAATTTTATTTTGAAGAGGGGTTTCCCAAATTTTTTCCGCTTCTGGGATCCCAGCAAGGGTCTGGGGTTTTCCCCATCCCTTTTCTGGCCCTTTTACCCCGAACCAAGGGCAAAGGGAGGGTAACCAAAAGGGGACACAAAAGCTTTGTTGTTTTGTTTCTGATTTAGAAGGGATTGGGGGAAATACTTATCTTTTGTGGAAATTTTCAATTAATAAAAAAGGATAAAGTTCGTCTGGTGTTTCGCCCTTCTTCTGTAATTAGGTTTTCATCCTAGACATGATCTTTATCCAATGTTCTTCGACCATTGGGGTGGTTTTTATATTAAAATCTGGCACAGTCTGGGCCAAGTTCAGAAGAACTTTTCAATGCCCAGGATCCAAAGAGAAAGGGGCGAGCCTCCGTCCCTGGTTTTTCTGTGGGAGATAAGGTTTGGTTGTCCACCCGTATTCTCCGTCTAAAGGTGCCTTCCGGTAAACTAGCCCCATGATTTGTGGGTCCGTATGTGGTGCAAGAAGTAGTTAATCTGGTTAACCGTCTGAAGTTACCTCCTTGTCTCCGGGTACATAATGTCTTTCATCAGTCATTATTAAAGAGGTACATACCGGCTATGACTTCGCCTTCCAAGCGGTGAGGTGTGTGGGCTACTGCTTAGTAATCAGCTGCACCTGTATATTTTTCCTAAGTATCAGGGGGGGCTGGTGTTGCCTCTACACTGGGTTCAGTATTATTCTAGCCTTTCAGCTGTGAGTATGGCCGTGTTTCAGTTTTTTTCTTTGAGATATAAATGTCCCATTTTTTCTGTAAGTTAACAGTATAATTCCTTGTATTAACAAAGATGGTTATTGTCGGGTTCGAGGATCTGTTGTTGTCCATTATGTGGACACCGGTGTGCCCATACCTTTAATACTGGGTTCTGTGTTCCCTTAGCAGGGTCACATTTCCTAGGGTCTTTAACCCCTATGATACTTACGTTCTGGACTATTTCACTTTGTCCATTCATTTGGTTAATGTTTTGTTCCTGAATATACATCCCCTTTACTATTTTTGGTCTTGGGTGTCACCATTTATATGCTCATCCTTATTTGACTATTTGCATCAGTTTTAATTTAATTTTATTTATAATATTCTTATATTAAACTTTATTTCTGATATGATCCAGTCTTTCGTGCACATGTGCCAAAGCTCGCGCTTGTGCAATGAGTAAATTTAGTCTAAGGCCTCGTTCACACGGCTTATTTCAGAACGTATTTACAACGGATTTCCGATGTAAATACGTTCTGAAATCAGTTGAAATCGTTTCAAAAAAAGTGCCCCTAAGTGTGGGACGTATTTGTAAGTTTTCCGCGGATCCATCTACAATCATTGTAGGTGGTGAATCGTCTGGGAAATAATTGAATTTTGAATTGTTTTTCCGTGGTTGCGTCGTCAATCCGGCGGCAATCGGAACGGAACTATGCGTGTGTACGACGAGCGTATTTTTATTGAAATCAATAGAAAAATAGCCTGTGACTTATTTGGACGGATTGCGAAGGATTGAGATGTAATCCGTTTGGCAATACGGCCGAAATAAGCCGTTTGTGAACGAGGCCTAATTGCATTGAGTTGTAATGCACTGTGTGGCCAAATTTGGGTTTTTTTGTCCCCTTTCTGGTATTTGGGATGTTATGAGCTTTTTGCATCATTGACGTGCACTTTTATGGTATAGACGCCGTACAATGGGAGATTTGGTTTATATCCTTGAGGACTGTGTTTCTAAAAAATGCTTCTTTAATCATGTATCACAGCATGTGGGTTGTTATGTAATCATGTTTTCAATCATTGCTTATTCCCTTTTGTTTTAGATATTTATTCATGTATTTGTATGTATTTATTGACTCTATTACACTGCTCATGGATTTGTATATATATGGATGATTTATACTATTTATGTTTGATGACTTGATTGTATTTCACTTTTTATACTGATTTATAATTCAGTATGTAAATTGATTATATTGGTGTAAATTCCCTCTGTGTACCACATTGCTTGAAAAAGACTCTATTGTAGAGCTGAAACGTTGCAAGTGCATGGGTGATTAAAATTACCGGCTTACCTTACTTTTTTATGCTTAGTCGGAATGCTATGGACTTTTTATTTTTATACTGAAGAAAGAAATGCAATTTAGGGTATGAGAGATGATATAGAATGGAGAATAAAATTATTTTCTTTGCTGCAATTCAACATGGGTAGTTTGTGAAGTTATTTGCATGGAATACTTTTCTACTATAAAATTTGGAAAAGTTTTGAGTCGTAAGGTCAAAATCAGAAGAGGACATACATATGGTGCTAGGAATTTTTTTAAGTGAAAAATGTATCTAATTATATTGGACAATGAAAATGTTGCTTCCTGAAAAACTTTTTGGGGGTATTTTAACTTTAAATTTTAGTTGCTGATAAAGAAATTTTCCTTGAAAATTTTTCCCCTTTTTCCTCTAAAAACAAGCAATGTTTGTGGTCAAAATTTTTGTGTGTTAAGGAGGATAAAAAAAAGGGGGAATTTTTATTCAATTTCCCTTTGGGGGCTGCTTTTTTTTTTTTTTTTTTTTTTTTTTTCATGGAGCTGCTTTGTTAACTCTTTAGGAGTTGGAGGGTCTGCATCAGATTGCTTTGTGGTTAGTGCTGTGGGAAAATCTTCTGTTAAATCCCTTTAAAAATTTTTCCCCGGGCCCCTATTATTTTTCGAAATCCCTATTTAAACATTTTCTTTTAATTTTTTAAAATGTCCTTTTATTTTTTCCCAATAACCCTGCTATTATTTAATTTTACCCAAACAAAAACATTTAAATTTTTATTTCCAAATTTTATTGAAGTTGCAAAATTAGTGGAATTTTTACAGACAGTAAAATTTTTGTCAGTGTCAGAAAAAATTTGCGATAAAGTTTAAGGGGAAAAAACAGGGGGGCACGAAACAGGGCAAAGACGTGTGAGGCCCTGAAAAATGGGTCCCCAAACCCCCGTCCCTGCCTTTTTTGGGGGGCCCCATCCTTAATAGGTCGGCCCCCAACCCCCAACCCCTATATGAAAAGTGTGAAAACACAAAAGAGAAAAAAAAAATACCCCAAAAACAATTTTGGGAAAGTCAAGCAGCCAAGTCGGTTTAAAAATCGGGAACGCGGGTACAAAGTCAGAAGGAGGGAAAAATTAAAAGTGATCCAAAACAA
>JAODAL010067291.1:0-17361 GCA_025379985.1 Phyllomedusa bahiana | reverse complement strand
TGTGCTCTAAGGATCTTAGGGAAAAACCCACAGAGGTACCTGAAAACTTTATTCTACTATTGTTACCTATAAGAATCCATCTTTTTACCCTATTAACTCCAAAACTTCAGCCATTGATGCTTTTCAACATTCTGTGGAGAGAGACTTAAAACAACTAAATAATTTTTAAAACTTTACTTTAAAAAGAGTAACACCAATCGGGGGGTTTTCTGTAAGATTTGGCGAATTTCCAAAAAATTCGGTTCGTCACTTCGCCGTTTTCCCGAAAAAAAAATTTAAACTCGCCAATTACTTCGGGACGAATATTAAAAAACCCCACTATTTCCAGGCTGCAAAAAGCCTCGGGGTGCTGTAAACGTTGTGAAAGTTAAATATAAAAGGGGGATTGGTTTGGTCTTCTTTTACAAATGGTGGTTTTAGTATGACACGCACTGTGCCGCCGCTATTAGAACCGCTTACTAAAAATTTCCCGGGCACAAAAAGGACAAAACTGCCCAAAAAACGGGAAGGGGGGAAAATGTAGTCTGATAAAGTCATGGCAGCGACAGCTGGAAAAAAAAACTGGAAGAGTCGGGTGGCAACATCAGGACAGATGGTGGGGGTGACGGCGGCGCCACAGCGCATGAGGTCAGAGAGGGAAAAATGACATTCTGGAGGTGGGCAAAAACAGGATAGCCACAATGGCCAATGACACA
This sequence comes from Phyllomedusa bahiana, assembly GCA_025379985.1. NCBI lineage: Eukaryota > Metazoa > Chordata > Amphibia > Anura > Hylidae > Phyllomedusa > Phyllomedusa bahiana. The sequence goes on along the minus strand of JAODAL010067291.1, from coordinate 16,666 downwards.
GTGTGGAGTTAGGGGCATCAACAGCACAGCAGCTGAGTCAGAGATGGCACAATGACACAGTGTGGGGGTGGCAAAAACAGAGTAGGCCAAGAGTGGACAATACAGAGAGTAAAGGTGACGGTGGCAGCAGCGAGGTCAGACGTGGCACAAAACATTTTGGAGGTGGCAAAAACTGGATAGGCCACAGAGGTCAAATACGAGGGGGAAGTGACGGCACAGCGCATGAGGCAGCAGGGGGCCAATGAATTCTGGAGGGGGAAAAAACTGGAGTAGGCCACAAGGGGCCCCAATGACAAGTGGGGTGACGGCGGCGCACATGAGGTCAACAGGGCACTGACATTCGGGAGGTGGCAAAAACTGGAGTAGGCCACGAGGGCACAATACAGGAGTGGGGGTGACGGGGCAGCAGCATGATGCAGACAGTGGCCCCAATGACATTCTGGGGGTGGCAAAAACGGAGTAAGACCACAAGGGGCCCCCAATGACAGGAGTGGAGGTACGGGGGGCCCGCAGATGGGGTCAGACAGGGGCACAATGACATTTGGAGGGGGAAAAAAAACTGGGGTAGGCCACAGAGGGGCACAAGACGAGAGTGGGGGTGAGGGCGGCACACTTTGAGGTCAGAAAGTGGCACAAAGGCATTCTGGGGTGGCAAAACGTAAGGCCCACGGTGGCAACAATGACTGAGGTGGAGGTCCACGGGAGCACAGAGGCAGGCAGTGGTCAATGAAAACCTGGAGGGGGCAAAAACGATAGGCCACGGTGCACAAGAAGAGAGTGGAGGTGAGGGCGGCGCCATGGGTCAACAGTGGCACAATGACCTTCGGGAGGGGGCAAAACTGTAGTAGGCCACAGGTGGAAACAATACAGAGGGGGAGGTGACGGGGGCGGGAGCAACACATAGGTCAGAGGTGGACAAAACACAGTGGGGTTTCCCAGGGAAAAACCCAGCAACGGCAGCAGCATTGAGGTCGGGGGGCCAATGACAGAGTGGGAGGTGGTGGCAATACCAGTCCCTGGTAAAGATGTTGGTGGCAAGGAGAAAAACGTCCAGAGGGGGGCATCAGGGGGGTATGGCATCAGAATAGTGGCAGGTAGTTTGAACCCAGACTATTTCTCCCATTTTGGGGGTGAGGCGCAGGCTGTTAGTCTGACGCCAAGGGCTTTGGGGTTTTTTTTTTGGAAATCCTGGCCGATCCCCCCGTGATTCACCTTGCAAAGGTCATCTTTCCCAAATTTTTCCCCGTGGACAAGCGGGTTCTCCTTGGGGTAACGTTGGCCCCCGAACCTTTAAACACCCGCTCTGAGCACACTACTTCCGGGCAGGACAGCTTCTCCACGAAAAAACTCGGCAATTGCGGCCACCATCCAGTTTGGTGCCTAGTAGGTTGGCGTTTTTTTATCCAAAGTTAAATCGGCACGGGTTTTTATTTTGATGGTTTTTTTTAGATCACGCGAAAATTTTTGTTAAAGTTGGCATAACTATTAATTCGCGCCTTTTTCAGCACTTCCGTCTTTTTGGGACCACAAAAGCTTAGAGAATGAGCAGGGTGAGCTTGTGTGCGCATAAACGGGTGTGTATGGTTGCGATTGGCGGGAAAAATCACATGCCTTGTTTTACATAGAACACCCTTTTCCTGTTCCCCCTCAGTGTTGTCAGGTCTCATAGGGTAGGACGTGCGCTCTCCCTCTGCCACACACCAGCAAAAGTAGCAAAACAGCTCAGCAAAATTGTTCTATTACAAGACAGCATACTTTTAACTGTGAACCTTAGAATTTGGAATTAGAGATTTGAATTTTGGGTAGTTAGGCTGAGAATTTTTTAAGGGCATCTACCCCTGTAAAGTCACAGGGAGGGGGGGGGGGCGGGGGGTGGGGCGAACACGACAAGCTCTTTAAAGGATAGGGAAATAGTGCAGCCGAAAATTTAATTTTAGACTTTTGCATTGCAATGGCTTTTTATTAAAAATTTTTCTGTTAAAAATATTACTTGTTTTTTTGGCCCCAAACTTATATTGGGTACAGATTTTTCTAGCAACTGCGGTCTTTTTGTTAGGTGAAAAAACCCATTTTTATTATCCGTATAAATTTCAGATAGTGTTTTTTTCACTTTTCCCATCCCTTTTTTTGATAGAGGCACCTTTCCCAATTAAATTTCAATACAGCAAGTTTGTGGGTCACCGCGGTGTATTTTAGGTCAAAAAATACCGTCTATTACCCGCATACATTTCAATAGTGTTTTTTCCTTTTCCCCATCCAGCTTTGTTGTTGGGGGGACTTCACTTAAATTTAAATAAGCAATTTTTTTTTGTACCGCAGGTGTATTTTTAGGTGCAAAAAATACCGTTTATTACCCCTATACTTTTCAGATAGTTGTTTTTTCATTTTTGGGCGGGCCAGCTTTGTTATAGAGGCACCTTGCATAAAATTTCAATACCAATTTGTGTCCCACGGGTTTTTTTTAGGGCAAAAATACCGTTTATTATCCGTATCATTTCAGATAGGTGTTTTTTTCATTTTTGGGGGCATTCCACTTTGTTGTAGAGGCACCTTCACAAAATTTTCAATACACAATTTTGTTTTGTTTTGGGGGTTTTGAAAAATAGCTTGGTTTGCTTTTTTAATAAAAATGTTCCAAAACTCTTCCTACCCTCTCAATGTTATTTTTCTAAATGGAGCAAAATCAGGTGGAAAGCGAGCAAAGAGGGGGTGGGAAAATGGGGTAGGGTACGAGAAAAAGGTCTCCTTCCATGCGGGCGAAAACACAAAAGCCAGCGGTCGTCGGTTGCAGGCCCGCGGCCTGCATCGCTGGGTCAGGGCCTTGAATCTCATAACAAAAAGCTCCCAATTGTTCTTCAGTGGTTAATGCAACCTGCCCCGGTTTACCTCCTTCCTCCCATCACAGCCATAAATATCACATCACACATCAGCATCCGCCAAATGAAACAAAGGGCACCCCAAAGTCAATCGTGCCCCAAAACTGTGGAAAACCCCTTTTTGAAACCCTTTGATGAAAAAATGGGGTTGGGGTCAGAAGGCTGTTAAAAGATAAGAGGCCAAAGAGGATGATTTTGTCTGCTCTGACCCCATTTACTGATCCCATCAAGGGGGAGAAGGAAGCCGGTAATGGGCAAAAATCCTGGGCATCGGCAACCCCTTTCGGGCCCTTTGCTTGTAGCCCGCGCTCCTGGATGCAAATTTTTGGACACCAAGTCACCTGTTTGATGATGATGATGACGACATTGCGGACCAAGGGGGTTTTTTTCAGCAATTGCTTGGAGCTTTTCATCACTGGACGGGGGAAGCAGGGGTAGTTCAAAGGGTCCCGCCAAAAAAAGGAAGGGCTCGCAAATCCGTGATATGATTCCCCCACCCCACTTTCACGAAAACCCCCGCCTTCGCTTATCGCCATAAAAAAGGCCCGGGACCTCTCAAGCCTGGGCCTTCTTAGCAAGTCTCGGGATTCCCCCGGATGCTATGCCCCCTTTCCCGTAAACGCATCAGTAGACAAGAATCTTGCTTTTTTTCCCACCCCCAACATTCTATCACATGCGCAAATAATGAGTTGAAAGAGGGAAAAACATTGGCCAAAAAAGCCAGACCGCGCCGGTTTCCAACCACGTCCCCCACCTCTTCTCCCCGCCACCCCAGGCGTTCCTCACCCCCAAGTCCTCAGAGTCAAAATCGGGGCTCACCTTGCTTCAGCCTCCACCGCGCCCGAGTACCACCAGCACCCCCAGAGATCCTCCCCCCTTTCTCCTTCCGCCAGTTTGAGACCTGCACGCCGTCCCGGGGCCCATCTAGCAGCCAGCCTTTGTCTTCCGGTTTTGGGGAGTAAAAAAAAAAAACCTTTTAAAACCCAAACCCCCCCAAGGAAAAAGCTGAATGTCGGCAGCTAGTTTTTGGGCCTTGGGAAAATTTTTTTCCTTTTCCCGTCTGGTGGACACAGATGGGTTCCCCACACATGGCTCTTGCCTGCCCCCAATACCAATGCCGGGCAGGCTTTCTTTGCCAAAAAGCCGCCCCTGCCCTGGCCAACCACGTGTCATCAAAAAATTCAACGCATTGTCTGCATTTTGGTCCGGAAAAGCCCATCCACCCCCGACACAGGACTAGAAAACGGCCAAGGGCCCCTTTTTTATCTCTTGACGCTCACGGGGTAGGGGTGGATGCCTGGTGTGAGGTGGCTCTCGGGCTGGGCCAAAGCTCTTCAAACTGCAGGGATGTGCGGGCTCTTTCCCCCAAGGTCCCGGGGGCATCACGTGCCCAGAGAAACCAGGCCGTGTTGAAATTAACTTTCTTGGAGACCGCCACCACAGTTCGGGAGCTGGGGAGGCTCTCCCCAATAAACCCGAGCGCTGGCGGGTGACAAGAAACCGTGCCAGGAAAGGTGGTGGCGTTAAGGGCGAAATCTGCTGGCCCCCCTTTAAGATCTAGCGGGGCACACCCCTTCCTGGCCCCTGTCATAACCTCTTTTTTTCCCCAGAAATTTCTAAAGAGCACCCGGTCGGGACTGCCTGTGAGGAAAGGGCTGGGGTCTAATTTCGCATTCCCCCGCCGATCGCCCCCCTCTTCACCCGCCTGGGCGTTCAGGAGCTCACCCCCAGTCAACCGTCTCATTGTTGAGGGAAACATGCGGGAATTCCCCCTCCACATGCTTCAGCGATTGGGGGCAGCAGCGCAATGCCATTACGCAGTACAAAAGTGCACATGGCCTGACGACAGTGGTCAGCCCTCGGGGTGTTGAGCAAATGGTGGAGGCAGGTGGAGGATCTCTGCACCATCCTTGAATTTTTTTTGAAGGGCTGGTCAGTCAGAACGATGGATTGTCACAGCCATTTGGTATTTTTAACTGGAACATTTTTGACACTCTGCGGCAGCAGGCCCCCAGCAGTGTGAAGGGGGAATGGACACAGTGCAGAAACAACCCACCGAGAGTGGGGGCGGGTGAAAGACTCTGCACCACCTTCCAGTTTTGAAAAGCCACCAAAATGGTCAGTGCAAAATGCCCTTTCCATGACCAAGTGGGATCTTAGTTCTGAAACGATCGTTGGACCTCTGAAACATAGGTCCCGCCAGCGCGGGGGGAGGAGACGGACACAATCGCCCGGGGACCTTTTTCTCTCCATCGAACCCACAAGGCCCACATTTTCTCAATTTTATCGGTCTTCATTGGGGCATGGTTGGGGGGTCCGGGGCTAGGAAAGGGCGGCGCATCACTCTCAGAGTGATCATCTGAGGCAAGTCGGGCTGTGTTGAAGCTGTCCCCGGAGGAAGCGGAGGAAAGGAGGGGGTTTTCCCTAAACCGACGTTACCGACGTCCCTCCCTTTTGGAAAGAGGTTGGGCGAATTTGAGGCGAGGGGGAAGATGAGGGAAATCAGTTTGCTATGCCCCTGACCCAGAGGCCCGGGGGAAAACAAGGCCCACCTCACAGGAGCTTGGGTCTCCCTTTCCTCCAAAATGATCCTCCCCATTAAGGCCTCAAAAAGAACAACATTTCTGGGGCCAAACCCCCCTGGACCCCGGACAAAACAAAACCATCACTTTCCTTTCCCCCCACCCCAAATATAAAGAAAATGCAGGAAATGGAGACCTTGCTGATTGTCAATGGAGACATCTGTTTTTTCGTCTGCTTCACTTCTTCTAGTCACGTGGAACAACATCGGACGTGACAGCAGTAGGGCCAAATTTTGCCGACGGGAACAGGCAAGGTGCAAACCAATGGTGACCTTGGCAATCTTTTTTTACCCACCTCACCAACGATGCAATGCGGGGACCATCCCAACACAAGAGACCCTTAAATCATGGGCACGACTACTCGGCCAACACCATATTTTTGTATGTGTTCCGGACCCCAAAAGACTTCTGGGGATCCAAAATGGGCGAAAGGCCCAGCGGTCTCACGCCAAGAGGTGTTGTCCTCCCAGCCCGCGCTATCTGACGGACCTTCGCACAGCTGGAGGAGTCATACAGACAAACGCATCCCGGGTTTCCCCAGATAATTTGGGGGTCGTTTGAATTTCATCAAGTGAATCGGCATGGATCTCATGATGTTTTGGCCCCATTGCCGGGGGCACCGATTAGTTGCCGGTCTACTTCAAAATTCCCCCTTTAAACAGAAAAAGGCCTCTTTAAAAATGCTTTTTAAAATATCATTTCTTTCTGCAATTTTTTTCTCATTCCCAACCCTTCATTTGCTGGTTTTGCTTGAGGGGACTGTAAAAGAAGCAAAGGTTCCATGACAACACCGTTTCCCTTTACTCCTTTATCTTTTGAATTTTTCCCTTTTTAATGGTTTTTTTAGGGCATGTTGTGTGAGATACACTATAATTATGGTCCTTTGGAACAAAATTGGCTTCTAATGGGATTTTCCATCACAATTTTTTAAAAAGGCTGAGAATCATATTTTTAAAATTTTTGGGGTCTGTTGCTGTGAATACAGTATAAACAGTCCTTTGGAACAAAAGTGGCTTCTAAGTGGCATTTCCCCCCACAATTTTAATAGTGGCTGGAATCATTTTTTAAAAATTTTTTGGGTCTGCGCTTTGAAATGCAGCAAACTAAGGCCTTTATAAAAAAAATTTTTTTCTAAAAGACATTTTTTTTTCCAATTGTCCCAAAAGGGTCAAGGGGGCATGTTTTGAATTTTTTGGGGGGTTTTGTGTGCAGCAGCTATAACCCCGGTCCTATTATAAAAAAATTTTTTTCTAAAGAAAAATTTTTTCTTACAATTGTCAAAAGTGGCCAAGGGGCATGTTTTATTTTTGGGGATTTTGCTGTACACAGTATACTATGGTCATTTAAAAAAAAATGTTGTTTCTAACAACATTTGTTCTTACAATTTTCAAAAGTGGCTCAAGGGGCCGTTTTTTAAAATTTTTGGGGGGATTTTTCTGTGACATCAGATAAAACAGGTCCCATAAAAAAAAAAATGTTTCCCAAAAACATTTGTTCTTTACAATTTTCAAAAATGGGTTTATGGTCTGTTTTAAAATTTTTTGGGGGGATTTTTTTTGTGAAATGAGTAGACTACAGTCCCCATTTTAAAAAAAGTGGTTTCTAACAGACATTTGTTTCACAATTTTCAAAGTCTAAGGGGGTTTTGGGGCTTCAGAAACAGAATAGGTAGGACACGTTAATGGAAAATTTGCAAAATGACTTTTTTTTGCAAGATCTTTTTAACAAAAATCAACCCTTTTTAGAAACCCCAATTTAATACAATTAAAAAAGAGAAAAAGGAGGTGGATCCACCTATTTTTAAAAAAGTTTTTCTAAAATTAAAAAGTATAAAAAACTTCATGTACAAAAAAGCGGTAAAAAAATTCCTCTGAAATAAAGGGGGACAGGGAAGACTTTACCAATTTAGGGTTTTTCAAGGACAGGAGTAGGGGCACGGAAAGAACAAAGAACAAGACAATTTCCTCCACCGTTGATAAAAGAGAAAAAAAAATGCCAAGAAAAAGGGCACCGGGGGGAACAGGACGTTAACCACCTATTTCCCTACGGAGGGGAAGCATACCCAGGGCTTGACTGGTATGAGGAAGGCTGGAGGTCTTACCTCACACTTCCGCTTCCGCACTCTGCTTCAGCACAACTGTTTTTGTTGCGGTCAGAAGGGCATTTTTACCGTGTTAATTAAGCCTGGGGTCCACGCATCCATTGTAACTCCGGCCCTGGCAGCTGAACCCCCGTGTTAATAGATGACAGACGCTAGCCTGGCTCTCACCGCACCCCCGTAAGTCTGGACCTGGGGCTGGGGCCTCCGGTTTAACAGATGGTGACGGCAGCACTGGCTCTCACCGTTAGGTGCAAACAGGAGGCTTCAAATTTTTCTAAAAAAACAGATTTTGAAAAATGATTTTTGTGAGGTTTTAAAATTTTCAAAAAGGGCTCAGGGCTGGACACAAATTTGCACAATTTTTAGGTTAAAATTTTCGGGGGGATCACTATGGGGTCCATCATTTGATCTCCAGGGGAGTCGTCCCAATCATGAAGAAGATTTGGAGGAAAAAAAACCATTGAATTGTTTGGCTGAATCACTCTCGAACCAGGAGGCAAATGTCTTCTCAACTAAAAAGGTTTTTGGGGGTGATTAGGACATTTTTATTATTATGGGGTGTGCGGACGAATTAACACATCTTCACTTTAAAAAAACCTTTAAAACTGCAGGAAGGGTAAAATGTAAAACTTAAATAAACTTTCCCCAAATAAATTCGAAAAAAAATGATAGTTACCAAAAAATATACTAAATACAGTCACTGACAAAATCGCATAGTGCCACTTTTTGATTGTGGTCAAACAGGGTTTGGGGGTCATGCTGTGGCCCAGGGAAGGGGTAGTCTATTCCCTTACTAAAAGGGGGGTTAAAGCCCTTTTTCTTGCACTTTTAATCTGTGGTCAAAGGTTTAATGGTCATTTGCGGGACAGGACAAATAGTCAATTTTCCAATTCAACTAAAAAAGGTGGTTCAAAGACTCCCCTTTTCCCGGGACTTTTTAATCTTGGGTCAGACAGGTTAAATTTGGGATACGTGGTACAGAACAGTATAGTCAATGTCCGTTTAAAAAAAATGGGGTTCAAAGACTCCTTTTTTTAGGCACTTTTTAAACTGGGGTCAGACAGGTTTAAAGTCATACGTGGGACAGGACAGATTAGTCAATGTCCAGTTCAACTAAAAAAAATGGTTCAAAACTCCCTTTTCCAGCACTTTTTAATCTGTGGGTCAAAAAGGGTTTTAAAGGGCATACTGTGGTACAGAACAGTATAGTAATGTCCAGTGAAACTAAAAGGGGGTTAAAAAACTCCCTTTTTTCCGGGACTTTTTAATCGGGGCAGCAGGTTTGGGGTCATGCTGTGCCCAGGACGAATAGTCAATTCCAGTTCAAAAATAAAATGGTGGTTCAAAGACTCCTTTTCCAGCATTTTTAATCTGTGGGTCAACAGGTTAAAGGTCATACTGTGGTACGAAATGTATAGCAACCCAGTTTAACTAAAATGGTGGGTTTAAAGACTCCTTTTTCCGGGCCTTTTTTTCTTGGGGCAGCAGGTTTAATGGGCATACGTGGTACAAAAAAGTTTTTGTCAATGTCCAGTTAACTAAAATGGTGGGTTTAAAAACTCCTTTTTCAGGGACTTTTTAAGGAGGCAGACAGGTTTTAAAGGTCATACTGTTACAGGACAGGTATGTCAATGTCCAGTTCAACTAAAATATGGCAAAGGGGGCCTTTTCCCAGCACTTTTTAATCTGTGGGTCAACAGGTTTAATGGTCATACTGGGTAAAACAGGTATAGTCAATTTCATTCAACTAAAAAGGTGGGTTTAAAGCTCCCTTTTCCGGCCTTTTGAATCTGGGGGGTCATGCAGGTTTTGGGGGCCCTGCTGTGGCCAGGGAAGGATACAATGCCCTTTCAAAATAAAATGGTGGTTCAAAGACTCCTTTTCCCACACTTTTTTAAACTTTGGGGGAACGGTTTAATGGTCATACTTGGTCAGAACATGTATATCAATTTCCCGTTCACTAAAAAAGGGGGTTTTAAAGACTCCCTTTTTTAGGCACTTTTTAACTGGAGGTCAGAAGGTTTAATGGGCATATGTGGGACAGGGGCAATATGTCAATGTCCATTCAAATAAAATAGGTTGAAAGACTCCTTTTCCCCCGCACTTTTTAAACGTGGGTCAGAAAGGTTTAATGGGCATACGTGTACAAACATATATAATTTTTCCCGTGAAAAGAAATGGTGGTTTTAAGCTCCTTTTTCCGGCATTTTGATCTGGGGGGGGCAGCAGGGTTTGGGGGTCATCTGTGGCCCGGAAGGGATTCAATGCCATTTAACTAAAAAGGTGGTTCAAAGTCCTTTTTCCCCCACTTTTTTTAAACTGTGGTCAAATAGGTTTAATGGTCATACTGTGGGACAGAACATTTATAGTCAAATCCAGTTTAACTAAAAGGTGGTTGAAAGACTCCTTTTTCCGGCACTTTTTTAAACTGGGTCAACAGTTTAATGGTAACTGTGGTACAGAAAAAGTTTAGTCAAAGTTAAGTTCAACTAAAATGGTGTTCAAAGACTCCTTTTTCAGGGACTTTTTAACTGGAGGTCAACAGGTTTAATGGTCATACTGTGGGAAAGGGCAGGATATCAATGTCCAGTTCAACAAAAGATGGTTCAAAGACTCCTTTTCCCCCACTTTTTTAAAACTGTGGGGCAACATTTAATGGTCAACGTGGGACAGAACAGGTATAGTCTTTTCCATTCAACTAAAAGTGGTTAAAGACTCCTTTTTTTGGCACTTTTGAATCTGGGGGTCATGCATTTTTGGGGTCATGCTGTGGCCCCGGAAGGCATAGTCAATGTCCGTTCAAATAAAAGGGGGTTTAAAAAATCCTTTTTCCAGCATTTTTTAAACTTTAGTCAGTAGATTTAAGGGGCATGCTGGGGTACAAAACACAAGTCAATGTCCATTTTCCCACCAAAAAGGTGGTTCGAAACTCCTTTTTCCAGCACTTTTTAATCTGTGGGGCAGCAGGTTTAAGGGCATGCGCGGTCCGGACAGGGGTAGTCAAGTCCATTCAAGTAAAAATGTGGTTCAAATTACTGCCTTTTGGGACTTTTTAAATTTTGGGGAAGCAGGTTTAAGGCAGGCGTGGTGCAAGACGGGTAGTGAATGGTGTGTGACTTTTTTTCTGTGCTTTTATAACCAATGTTTGCCTAAGATGTAGCATAGCCATTTTTCTGTGTGGATGTTAATTCCAGCTTCTTGCCCTGTTTGGGGGTAATAATGAAGGGGTTGTTCCTCTCCCATAGACTTTTAAAGGGCATCAGCGATAACATTATCGACTATCGGGTATTGTCTTATAATTGCCGATATTGACTTCGACCCATGACGAAAACAATTAATCGCTCATTTACTACTGCACAGTAGTCCGCGGACTTCTAACGGGGGGCAAGTGCTGTCCAAATAAGCCCCACCTTTGGTCAGGGTCTGCTCCAGGTCCTCTCTGCTGCTGCGCTGGCTTGGGCTGCCCTCCCCACTAGGCGGGGGAAGGAAGCTGCTCTCAGTGACTCCCGACTTAGGTTGCTGTGATGGGTTCCCCTTCCCCCCCCCCCCCCCCCCCCCCCCCCAGCGTATTTACTAGCGCTGAAGAACCCCCCCAGTCGCCTTCAGAGGGGGACGATGCTGCATATACAGTGGCAAAAATGCAGGAGGATTTCCTATAAATTTTATTTTTTCCTCCCTCTCAAAAGTGGGAAAAAGGCTCCCATTTTTTGGGCCCTAGCGAGGGGCCGAAAGGGGGGAAGCCAGAAGTCATTCCTCGCCGGGTGCTACTATTCGGCTGTCACTACCCGGCAAAACACCGCTGCGGGACATCTCACAAGGACTCCGAGGGGCCCCCTGCCTCCATCCCCCACGTATATTTCCCAAATTTGCTTGCACGTCATCTGCCTCGTCTTCCCCCTCTCCATCTACCCCCCTTTCCGCTTTTTCTGTCCTCCTCCTTTTTCCCCTGGGTAGAAAAATTCCCACTTTTTCACCAGAAAAAGCTTCTGCCCCAAAAGTCCCCTCTTCCTCCTTTTAAAGCCCCCCAAGGATCATGGGGCCCGCGAAATGTAGTCTCCACGTCCCCCTTTGGTCCCCTGCCCAGAAAAATTTTTTTTCAGCATCTTTTCCCGGGGGCTTTGAAGAGGGGAAAATGACGTTATTCTTCCCTTTTAGCCCTGGTGACTAACAAAAAAGGGGAACCTCCTCAAAGGGCCTCAAAAAACGGCAGGGGGTCACGCATGAGCTGCCCGGGGCTACATCAAAGTTACACAGGGGAGTTCTTCCGCCCTGGATCATCAAAAAACTTTTAAAGGGCCCTTTCTCTGTTCATAAAGTGGGTTTCCCAAACATGTGCGGGCGGGAAATTTCCCAACGGGTGGAAAAACATTTTTGGAAAAAAACCAAATAACCCAAAAGGGGACTGGCCTATTTTTTAAATTTATTTATGAAGTGTTTGGTATGCTTTTTGGAAAATAAATTAAAGGGGTTTGGGAAAACTCTCCATTGGGTCGAAAAAAGGGAAATTAGTTCTCTGCGGGAAAGGGGGTCCACCTTTTGGGAAATGGGAGGGACTGCAGCCCCAACAAATTTGGGGCAGGAGAACGGTAAAAGTTTTTCCATTTTTGGAGGGTTTGGAGGGTTTATTTTTGTTTCTTTGCAATCCCCTCGTTTGAACGACTTGTTTCCCGCCATGAGTAGCGAGGAGCAGGGCATCGGGGCCCGGGGGATGATGTCAAAGAGAAAGTTTACCTTCTCCCAAGAGGGGGGGTGGACCCTTTGGGACGGGGCCTGCAATGGCATGCGTGCCACGGGGCGCTGCTGCTGCTGTTGCTTGGGCCCGGCAGGATGGCCCACCACATCTGACCCAACATTTCTCCCAGGCCACCGGTTGGACGTTTCTTTTGTTGAAGCAGGGCCGTTTTGGGAAACCCAAAGTTAGCTTGCTGGCCACGCTTTACTTTCTGTTTTACAAATTTAATTACCCCTATTCGGGTCCCCCGTGTCTTAGCAAAAAAAAATGCCACACTGCCCGGGATTTGGATTTTACCGGCCCCAAGCTCCCATGAGTGACAAATGCTGCCGCTGCCTCGTGAGCCCCCGTGCCCCTTTAAATTTTTTGGGCCTCGAAGCGGGTTTTTTTACCCCCTGGCCCCCTTGGCTCCCCGACCTCCCCACGGCTGTTTCCTGCTGACTCAGGTACACAACCCCCTTGTGGTGGGCATATTTTTGCATTGCTTAGTTATGTTTATTTCTTGTCTAAACTGGGATTGTTTTTGTTTTGTCCTGGTTTGGGGAAAAAACTTTTTTTTTTCCCCCCCTACAGATAACTCCTGTTCTCACGTTCCCTAATAGCTTAGTGTGATATTAGGTTACTGGTTTGAATTGAGGAGCAGCCATGAAGAAGATTTCCCAAGAAAAGAGAAACAGCATTATTCAGCTCATTGACAGCGTTCTCAAGAAAATTGCCAAACTGCGTCATGTGAGTGCCAAGACAGCTGGAAGAATATGAAATGAAATCCATCCATCCATTCAAAAGCCAAGAGGTGGACATCCTGGCAAAATATCAAAGTTAATAAGTCTGTTCATTACAATGTCTATTAGTTCTGGCCTGACAAACACAGCAGTTGAGGTGGCTTGTATGCCCTTTTTAAAAAGGGGAGGGTCACAGAGTCCATGCAAGCACTGCACGACACCCCATTACACATGTCTGGAATGAAAAGGGCCCCAAAAGAGATGGGGAAAAACCGCAATTTTTTAATATTGTAAGTTTTGGGTTTGGGGTTGAAAAAAAAAGTATGAAAAGTGGACAGTAGAAGATTGGGGTGATTTGGAGCAATGAGACACAATTCAATAGACTGGGCTCTGATAAGTGCAAATGGTCTAGAAGAATCAATGGAAAAGGGGGCTAACGGATAAAGAAATTGAATAAACTGTTCAGTTTGGTGAAGGAAGCCTGTTATTGATTATTAGGTTTTTTTCCAGCCAAAGGTTGGATTGTTTGTTCTCAGTGCGGCTGTAATGATTATCTTAAAAATTGGGGGATATGGATTTTAAATTCTTTCATGAATTTCTGTAGTTCCATAGCTGTGAGATAAAGTTTGCAGTTTTTTCTAATGAACAGTACTTTACATCAAGGTGTAACTAAGTCTAACTATTTTTCGGTGTCCTTGCTTTACTATTGCAGAAACCCAGAAGTTGTCTCATTATAACTACAGTATAAAGATTTTTACTTTATGAACTTGTGAAGGCCATATCCTCACGCAAAGTGTTAGATTTTTAGAATTAGGTTAGAGATAAAACTGCAAGCTGTGCTATTCTGTCATGCGCAGAACCACAACCTTTGATACCTAAATATAGCATAAATCTAAAAAACTAGAATCAAAAAATTAGGGTGTTTTTTTATAATATAAACCCAAAAAAAATTATTTTAATTTCCCGGGGGTCCCCCCCCCGGGGGTACCCACCCCCCCGGGACAATGCACACAGGCCCCCGGTCGCCCCCCCCCCCCCGGGGGCGGGGGCGCGGAAGCGCCCAATTTGGGAAAGGGGGGGGGAGGGTTTTTAAGGAAGAGGAAAGGGGGGGGGGGGGGGGGGAAAGGGGGGGGGGGGGAAGGAAGGGGAGGAGGTTTTGGTTGGGGGTTTTTGGGGGGTGGGGGGGGGAAATTTAAAGGGAAGGGGGTTTTTTGGTAAATCTTTAAAATTTTAAAAACGTTTTTTATATTTGGGAAATGATTAAACAAAAGGGCTTTTTTGGGTTTTGAAAAGTGTTAAAATTTTGTTTACCCCCCAAAACCTTTCCCTTTCCCAACAACCTCTCGTTTTTTACCCACCATCTAAACCCCGAAACAACCGGGGGGGAAGCACCGGGGTACTCCCCGCAAAAAACCCCCCCCTTTTTGGGGCGGGTTTGGGTAAATGGACCTTAGATTCTGCTCCCTATGTGGCAACTACCACCCTTTGCGGGGGTCCAGGGGACCCTACACGCCCATTACATTAATGTTTTAAAAAAGGGGTTTTTTAAAAAAAAAAAATGAAAAGATGTTTTTTTGAATTTTTTGTCAATAAAAAATCATCTGCTTTGCATAATGATACCCTACCCCTGAAAAACTTATTTTTTGTTTTTTAAAATAATGGGGGAAAAGATGTATGACATTTGGGAATATCTCTTGTTTTTCCCAAAATGTATGTGCACATACACTCTTTTAGTTAATTTAAATTTTTACACCACCCCAAACAAGCTGGGGGATATTTTTCTCCTGCATGAGTATCTATATATCTTGTATACTATATTTTTTAAATCTTATGGGTAAATATACAGGGGGTAAAACAATAATATTTCTAATGGGGGTCTATAGGTCCCCAAATATAAAAACTATGGGAAAATGTACTCCCCTGGCAAAAGTGGGAGTAATCAAAATGAGGCTGTTATTTTAGGTCTTTTAAAAATTACTAAAATCAATTGGGGAAAATGAAAACCGTAGCTCATAAAGGAACAGGTTTTTGTCAATACTAAGATAAAAACCTCTACCCAAAAGGTGCAGGGAACCGACAGAGAAAGGGCCCTTTAAAAATTAATATTACTAATAACCTGACAGGGTAACAAAGGGTTTGGTTTGAGGGGACCTGGGAAAAAGTGACCATAATATAAAATTTCCCCCTTTCCTTAAGAGGTTTTTTGTCAAGGAAACCACAAAAACACAGAATTTTAGGAAGGGAAATTTTTTTTTGTTAGGGAGGCCCCTAAACCGTATTGATGGGCAGGTTTTAAAAATGGAAACAAATCAAATGGGCTATTTTTAAAAACATCTTAGGTGCCCCTGTGAGCGGTAATACTTTTGGTAATAAAATAAATTTGAAACAGGAAAAAACCAATGTGGTAAAAAGGGGTGAAAAAAAGGCAATAAAAAAACAAAAAGAAAGTGTTTTATCTACAAAAAAAGGAGGGCAGTGAAGAGACATAAAAACTATAAGAAAAAAAAAATAAATATTAAAAAAAATAAAAGGCAGCAAAACGGGAAACAGAATATATATTGCTATAAAAAATAAGAGGGCGAATTGTTCTAACAAGGGAATTCTTTTAGAATTTCGGGAAAAAACTTCGGTTCGAACAAAGTCGAATTTGGGGTACTTCGGGGTGAACAAAGTGTGCTTTTGATTGATAAAAATGGTGGAGCACTTGCCTTTCATGGGGCAAACCCTCTGGGAGGAAAAAGGGCATAGCCTGCATGACATGTGCAGAGATGAACCCAATCAGAGACCGGGGATTCTGTGAGTCACCGCATATTTAAGTCCGGGGGCGCGCTGGGAGCTCATACCCCTCTTCGTACTGAAAAAGGAAAGGGTGCCTCCCCGGCTGATTTTTACTGAAAAAAACTGTTTTTAACAGCATTTTTGGGGTTCTCAGGTGCTTCCTTAATGTCTTTTTTTGATTTTTTTTGGGGTATTGGATCTGAAGTCCAGTGTCGTCCCCTGCTGCTGCATTACATTTTTTTCTATCTGCTAGGCACATTGTTTTCCAAGGGGGTCTAACCAAATTCTGTTGTATTCATTTTAAAAACAGATTTTTACAATAAAATACCCTTTTATTTTTGGCTGCTCAATTCTTTTTCGCAATTTTCATCAGGGGTTAATTAAGCGTTGTTTTTTGCTGTGGTATCCAAAAAAAAATCTTTTTCACTGTCAAAAAATAAAATTTTCCCGTAGCCTAATTTACAAGCAAAAGGGAATTACAATTTTTTTCTTGTTGGTACGTTGAAAAACGAAAGTAACCCTACAAAGCTGTAGTTTGTGGTGCTCAATTCTTTTGCGCAATTTTTAACGGGTTAAAATTTAAACGTTTTTTTTTGCTGTGGGACTCCAAGAAAAACCCTCTTTTCACCGCCAAAAAATAAAATTTTCCGTACCTAATTCCAACCGAAGGTTAATTACAATTTTTTCTCTTGTTTTGTAGCGAGAAAACAGCAATTGTAACACGGACAAAGCTAAGTTTTGGCTGCTCAAAACTTTTGGAATTTCACCAGGGGTTAATTAAGCTTTTTTCTGCTCTGGTGACCCAAGAAACCGTTTTTTACCCCCAAAAAAGAAAATTTTCCTGTAGCTAATTCACAAGCGAAGGTTAATTACAA
>JAODAL010067290.1:0-17362 GCA_025379985.1 Phyllomedusa bahiana | reverse complement strand
TTTTTCCCGGTTGGGGAAAAAAAAAGGGAAAGTGAACGACTCCAATCAGAGGTAACGTCTCCTGTGAGTCACTAAAGGTAACTTCAGTGTAATCACTTATATTTCTGCAGAGCGCCTACACACAACTAATATCTCCCAATATCTGGTCACTGTATGGCGGTAATATACCTCTTCAGAGCCTGTGTACACATGGTTGCAGTATTATTTGATCCTTAAGTGGTAATAGTTTTGAGTCTTGGTATTATTGGAGGTTTTTTTTAGTAACAATGATTCGTATAGTATATTTGCTCCAGGTATAGGTGTATTATTTGGTGACTGTTATTTATAAGGTATTACACTACCACATGTAGATGAGCACTTTTGAAAAAGCAAATTTGTCAGTGCTGATTTTCATTGTACAGTGACCGTGAGGTGATGGACAGGATCTATGTGGAACACACGTAAAATTAATGATAGAATCAAGTTTTTTCTCTGTAAAAATACATCTGTAGTTCAAAATGTGGCATGAAAACGCAGCCCTACTTAACACAAAGGAACCCGGCCCCCTGGATGTTTTAGGACTTTAGCAACACACCTGATCATGGGGCGTATTAACAGGGGCAAGATGTATATGATGAAAACATTATTCTCCCATTATACAAGTCACTGGTTAGACCACACATGGTGTGTTGTGTACAGTTTTGGGCACCAGTTCACAGGAAAGACATTGTAGAGCTTGAACAGGTTCAAAGGCGGGCAACAAAAATAATAAAAAGGATTGGGTGGAATGCAATATTTAGATTTTTTTTTACTTTAGAAAAAAGAAGGCTTTGGGGGGACATAATAAATATGTATAAATATATCAAGGGTCAATATAGAGATCTCTCTCAAGATCTATTTTTTATCCCTTTTGGGACTAATTATCTAGAAAAAAAAAAAGGGGGCATCCTTTATATCTAGATGAAAGAAGGTTTCTACATAAACATAGAAAGTGATTCTTTACTGTAAGAGCAGTGAGACTGCAATAATATAACAAGTTATAGTGACTAGGATTCTGAAGAAAGGTTGTTGATCCAGGGATTTATTCTGATTGCCAGATTGGAGTCGAGAAGGATTTTTTATCACTAAAATGAGGACAATTGGCTGCTACCTCATGGGGGTTTTTGTCTTCCTCTGGATCAACACTTTAGAACACTCTTTTTTTCAGCTTTACAAACTACGTAACTATATAACCTTATTAACATGTTGAAACATATTGTAATCTGTACATCAACTCAAAACCAGCGTTTTTATTTCTGCTAGTATAGATTATTGCCCTTGATTGTTTTTATATAAAATACACAGTGTATCATGGAAAGCCACCTCTAATGCATCATAGTTTTTATGACTTTATGATGCTTTCTGGAAAACATAGCAGCTTTCTTCTCAAAAATAGGAACACCTCGGTCCATGGGCTGTGTCAGGTATTGCAGCTAAGCATCATTGAAGTGAGTGGATAGTAGTTTCAGTACCATGCATAACCTATGGACAGGTGTGGCATTATTTTTGGAACATAGCAACCATGTTTTTCTAATCATGGAAAAGCCTTTAATACACAGTCAAGTTACATTATCATGACCACAAGCTAATAACCACTATGTGCAGCACAGACCGCAGATAGATGGGCCTGGAGTGACCAATTAAGTACCTGGCAGGTTGTCACAGTTATCTGGAGCCATGCTGACTACATCCCACAGTTGCTGAGGAGAAAAATCACAACCATCGGGACGATTCTTCAGATGCTCAATTGGGTCCAAGTCTGGAGAATTAGGAGGCCAGTGTAGTACTTGGTCGTGATCTTCAAACCAATGTTGGATATTTCTAGCTGTGTGACGTGTCGCGTTGACTTGCTTGTATGGTGTAAGGAACCTGGAAGGATTTATTCATTCCCAAATCAGTTGAGGGTCACTTCCACGTGGATAAGTAGGCGTACAAAATAACATAAAAACATTCCCCAGACCATATACTGCCACCACCAGCTTTTTCCATAAATGATTGTAGGGTGTTAGTTTTCTGATCATTCCCACCTGACACACTAACATCCATCTATTCTGTTAGCTGAAAGTGACTCATTAGAGAAGGCAACCGATTGCAAATCAGAAGAGGTCCTTTTCAGATACTGACTTGAAAATTGGAGTCTTTTCTACCAATGCAACATTGTTACCAGAGGTGCAGTTACTTCATACTGACATCAAAAGTAGGAAGTAATCATAACAGTGTAACTTGTAGGGAGGATATTCAAAAAGGTTCATAGGAAAAGAGCTGGGACTAAGCAGTGCCACTTATTGGATATAACTTTCCCTAAAGTCCTTTGGGGTTTTGCGTGTTTAGGGTTAATGTCATACCGTTTTTCTCTGCAGCAGTTTTTAAAAGAGGTTTGCCTTTTTCAAGCAGTTTTTTAAATGGTTGGTTTTGTAAGGGCTTTGGAGTGGTTTTTGCCCCCCCTCCCATTAAATGTGTAAAATCATACGGTTGTGGTGCGACACGCCTCCAAAAACCCCCCACATTAGGCGCTTACAAAGATCTGCAGTGTTTTAAATGCGCCAAATTTTTGGGTGCGCCTGCTCACACATCAGAGAACAGGGCTACACCAGTTTTTGGGGCAGAATGCGCCCCTAAACTGTCCCCTTTAATGTTTTGCTGAAAAAACCTCTGTGATATTTTTTCATGTAGGATCAATTCTAGGTGTTAACCTTTTTACACTTGGTAAAAAATATTATCATAATAATAATTTGTATGGGCCAGTAGTGTAGGGTTCAACTCTCTCACCCCACACTCGTTTCCTTTAAAATAAGACAAGAGGCCAGTTTCATTCATACAAAATTTAATTTCCTTTCTGGTGTTGGGTAACTCAGAAAGGCCTTTTTTCTGTTGCTAGCCTCTGCAATCCAAAATGGCGACTGTGTTGGGTTTTAATATATACATGCCAGTCAAGTCAAGGCACATAAGTGTCCACTGACTAGTCCTTCTAGTGCAAAATCCATTTAAAATTAACAGGCACTTATTTATAAAAATGGGTACAGTTTGTCAAGGGAGAGTTGTTAGTTTACCCACCAGACTCTAGTTAATAGTCAATATAGATTTCATTATAATAATTTTTATAGAACTCGAAGCTGTTAAAATCTAAAACTAACTTTTTAATCTGTGCTTAAGGTGTTTTTTTTTTTTCTTTTTTACAGGCTGTAGAACTGACATCATTCAAAGCATCAGGTAAAAGTACAGCATTCATGTAATGCAAAGCGTGTGACTTCTTATTAGATACTGTACATAACTGAAAGCTCCTAGACCCTAATGCAAATCTGTACCACCCTCCACCCAATCAAATTATGTGCTTTAAAATACTGGTGTCGTCTTATGTAGCAGAGAGTCTTTGGGAATCCCTCAAGCAGCAGGGGCCCACTGCCCAGGCCCAGCTGCACAAAAATATGTAGCTACATCCCTGGAAATGATATTTTCACCATTTACATGTGTACAGTATCTAAAAAAAGCATAACTGGTAACCATGGAGTTGTTTCTACCTTCAAAGCAGAACCCCAATAATCAAACCTACCGTATTTTAACTAGAAATAACTATACTTGATTTTTGTACAGTGGTCCCACAAGTTACAATGGCCTCAGGCTATAATATTTTCAACATATGTTGTCCCAAGAAAGACCATTGTATGTTGAGACCACATTCACCATGCAATGCCACAGACATCTGCGGCAGATTTGATTGATGGGAGATCCAATCAATTGTCATGAACATTTTACTTGTAAAACCTCTGTATTAGTGAGGTGAATGCAGTGATTGGTGGTTTAGTAGCACCTTTCTACTGTACAGTGCGGCGCTACATGTTCTGTACTGCTTTTTACATGTGCCAGGATGAGCAACTTCTTTGGGCACCTGCTGAGGGCCTCAATTTTATTTTTTTCTGGTACATTGTGTATAAAGAAGCTCCAGTCCTTACAATAGAATGTGATTGCCAGCAGCTCGTAAGGACTTGCTTCATCTGTAATAGTTATCTCCTTCATTTTCTCCTACCTTCATTTTGCATTATGTTGGGTCACATTTTTGGGCTTTGGAAAGCGTTACCAGTTGTTTATGGATTTATGGTTTGAAATTAAAATGGTCTTGCTAGAACTTATTAATATTGTATGTGTATGTTGAGGCACTAGTGGCGACATGTATGTACAGGGCGGCACCAGTGTTCTGGTGTCCTTTGAGCCCAAAACCTGGCGCAGCCCTGTTCTCTTGATGTATGAGCAGGCGCACTCCAAAGTTAGGCGCATTATGAGGCGTCTGCGGTACTTTGTAATGCGTCTCAGATGTGAGGGCATTCTGGGGGCATGTTACACCACCAGGGCAGTTCCTAGGCTAAATTTCACTCAGGGCAAGGTGAAGAAATTTCGCCCCCCCCCCACCCGTAACATATGGCACCACATTGCATCACCATAAACCAAAGCCAATATATACAAAAAGCTTTACCACAATGTGCTACATATAAAAACTACTAATAATTGTCATACAGTTACCACCTACCACCACTACACCAACCAGACTCCCAAGACCACTAAGACCACATATCACCAGCACACAGTGACCGAATAATACCACTACACCATGACCACATATCACCACCATACAGTGACCGAATAATACAAATTGACCATTGCTGAATATAAACCATTACACTACAACCAATATTACCCCCATACAGTGACCATACAGTGGTGGATACCAGCTGTACACAGGCTCTGCAGACATATAAATGATTACAGTAAAGTTAAAATCTAGTGACTCACGGGAGACGTCTCTGAAGAGTTGTTCTCTTTCTCTTCTTCTTCTTTTCCATCTGTCCCAGACACCATGACGACTACTCCCGACTCTTCACTGTAAAATGTACAAAACAAACATCTTGACACTCCTCCCTTTATCAGCATTTCTCTACCAATTCCTATCTCTATACAAACTCCCCATCTATAGCACCTCATATGGTAGCCATGTAATATGCCCTCTGTAG
Organism: Phyllomedusa bahiana; assembly: GCA_025379985.1. Classification (NCBI taxonomy): domain Eukaryota; kingdom Metazoa; phylum Chordata; class Amphibia; order Anura; family Hylidae; genus Phyllomedusa; species Phyllomedusa bahiana. The sequence goes on along the minus strand of JAODAL010067290.1, from coordinate 12,341 downwards.
CCACATAGTATCTCCCTCTAGCCCGGTAGTAGCCCCCTGTAGCATGTTGATGCCCCCCTGTAGCCAGTTGAAGCCCCCCTGTAGCCAATGATGCCCCTGTAGCCAGTGATGCCCCCGTAACCAGTGATGCCTGCTTTGTAGCCAGTGATGCCCCCTTTTTAGCCAGTGTGGCCCCGCTTTGAGCCAGTGATGCCCTCTTTGTAGCCATGATGCCCCCCTTGTAGCCAGTGTGCCCCCCTTGTAGCCATGATGCCCCCCTTGGAGCCAGTGATGCCCCCGTAACACTGATCCCCCTTTTTAGCCAGCGATGCCCCCTGTAGCCAGCGATGCCCCCTTTGTAGCCAGCGATGCCCCCCGTAGCCAGCGATGCCCCCCCCTTTTAGCCAGCGATGCCCCCCATACCAGTGATGCCCCCCGTGCCATGATGCCCCCCCTACCCACTTATTTCCCCCTTGTAGCCAGTGATGCCCCCCTTGTAGCCAGTGATGCCCCCTGTAGCAATGAGGCCCCGTAGCCCGTGATGCCCCCCTTGTAGCCAGTGATGCCTCCCTTGTAGCCAGTGATGCCACCCTTGTAGCCAGTGATGCCTCTGTAGCCAGTGATGCCCCCTTGTAGCCCGTGTTGCCCCCCCTTGTAGCCAGTGATGCCCCCCTGTAGCCATGATGCCCCCCTTGTAGCCAGTGATGCCCCCGTGTAGCCAATGATGCCCCCTGTAGCCAGAAGCCCCCTGCAGCCAGTAGATACCCCCCAAGTAGCCAGTGATGCCCCCAGTAGCCAGTGATGCCCCCTGTAGCCAGTGATGCTCCCTGTAAGTAATTATAAAATAACAAATAAAGTACTCACCTCGGTCCGCGCGTCCCGTTCCGGGAGCTGCTGAGTGGTGTAAACGGCGTGACGTCACCACGCCGCTTACGCTGTCACGCAGCTTCCAGGGATCTTCTCGGCGGCAGAGCTGCCAGCCGAGGAGATAGATCATCACAGGGGGTGCACGGCTTTGCGCCGATACATACAGGGGAGGAGTCAGGGCGGGAAGATCCATCCCGCCGTCTCCTTGTACCAGCAGCTGCTGGCTCTGCGCGACTGTTATAAAACAGCCGCGCAGAGTCAGGGGCGATCGCCCGCTTCACCCGCCCCTAGGAACGGCCCTGTACACCACAATCATATGATTCTACACATTTGTGACTGTAGGACGGTAAAACAAGGCACATTACTGCTGGAACAGCCAGACCAAGTTAAAAGTGGTTTGCATGAGCCTGAGTTGACGTTTTGGACTTAGAAAGCACTAAATCTATGACCTGCAGTAGAACAGGTTCGTAAATTCAGGCGCATTCTACACTACTAATGCGCACAATAAAATTGACGTTTGGGTGCCAAAAAACATACCTGTCGCCCTAGATGATGTTGTTCTTTTTTCATTCATATTGATGTAAAGAAAAATAATGATCACTGATACTGTAGACTCTCCATTGGGCATGTTGGCAATACATTGTATCCAGATCCAGAGCTGACCATTTGCACTCTGCAAGGTCAGACAGACGCTGATGCCCACAGTAGGAGATATGGCCCATCTACTCTCTGCTTTGCATTTACATGTCCTGTGTAGTTTCTTTTGCAATGGACAGCCTACAAAGAAGTATGATTCAGCCTGTTCTTGTACGGGGTCCTCACTGGGTCTCAGGTTCGCTGTTGCCTATGAGCAATGTTCCCTCTAAGCCTTTGTAGCAATTGAGTGGGGCAGTTAGTGACCCGAGCACTGTTCCATCTAAGTCAGATAATACAGAATCCAAGCTATTAAGCAGTCAGATATGCATAGCCACATAGTATGCAAGCAAAAACTAGCAGATTTAGCATAGTACTGAGGTTAATATGTATACTGTCTCACAAAAGTAAGTACACGCCTCACATTTCTGTAAATATTGTATTATATTTTTTCATGGGACAACACTGAAGAAATGATACTTTGATACAATGTAGTCAGTGTACAGCTTGTATAACAGTGTAAATTTGGTGTGCCCTCAAAATAACTCAACTAACAGCCATCAATGTTTAAACTGCTGGCAAGTGACAATGGTCAAATTGTGCCCAAAGTGTCAATATTTTGTGTGGCCAACATTATTTTTCAGCACTACCTTAACTCTCTTGGGCATGGAGTTCACTGGAGCTTCACAGGTTTCCACAGGAATCCTCTTCCACTCCTTCATGACGCCATCACGGAGCTGGTGGATATAAGAGACCTTGCGCTCCTCCACCTTCTGTTTGAGGATGCACCACAGATGCTCAATAGGATTTAGGTCTGGAGACATGCTTAGTCAATCCAGCACCTTTACCCTCATTTTCTTTAGCAAGGCATTGGTCATCTTGGAGGTGTATTTGGGGTCGTTATCATGATGGAATACTGCACCCCGGCCCAGTTTCCATAGGGGGGAGATCATGCTCTCTCTTCAGTATGTCACAGGACATGTTGGCAGTCATGGTTCACTCAATAAACTGTAGCTCCCAACAGCCAGCAGCAGTTATGCACCTCCAAACCATGACACTCCCATGATCATGCTTGACAGTATTCCTCACCTGGTTGTCACCACACGCTTGACAGCACCTGAACCAAAAAAGTTTACTTGGTCTTATCCGACCACAGGACATAGTTTCAGTAATCTATGTCCTTAGTCTTGTCTTCAGTCTTCAGTAAATAGTTTGCCGGCTTTCTTATGCATCATCTTTAGAAGAGGCTTACTTTTAAGAGGACAACCATGCAGACCAATTTGATGCAGTGTGAGGCGTATGGACTGAGCACTGACAGGCTGAACCCTGACTCCTTTAACTTCTGCAACAATGCTGGCAGTACTTATATGTCTATTTTGAAAAGACAATCTCAAATGCACTCAATTTATTTGGTCAACCATGGAGAGGCCAGTTTTGAGTGGTACCTGCCTTGTTAAACTGCTGTGTGGTCTTGGCCACTGTGCTGCAGCTTAGTTTCAGGGTCTTGGCAATCTTCTTAAAGCATAGACCATTTTTATGTAGAGCAACCCTTCTTTTTTTTAAGATCCTCAGAGAGTCCTTTGTCATGAGGTGCCATTTTGATCTTCCAATGACCAGTATGAGAGAGTGTGAGAGCGATAACACAATATTTAACACACCAGCTCCCCATTCACACCTGATACCATGTAACACTAACAAGTCGCATAACACCATTGAGGAAAAATGGCAAATTGGGCACAATTTGTTCATTTTCAAATAGGGGTGTACTTGCTTTTGTTGCCAGTGGTTTAGACATTGATGACTGTGTGTTAAGTTATTTTGAGGGCACACCAAATTTACATTGTTATCCAAGCTGTACACTGACTACTTTATATTGTATCAAAGTATCACATTTTCAGTGATGTCCCATGAAAATGTTGCAGCTGCCCGAGTGGAGAGTCAGCTTCAGCATTGGCCGGCTCTACACTGAGAAGACAGTGCATTTTCCATCATTGTATATACAGCGCTCGTTACCGTCAGGGCTCGGTTACTGCATGAGCTGCTGGATCTTTTCAGATGCAGATAAGCTCTCCAGTGACTTCAGGGGGAGCATATCTTCTGTATTGTCCATGTAACTGGGGCTAAAATATTAGCCCCATTTACAGAGGGGAACAACACACAAAAAAAGTTACATAAAAATGCCCCTCAGAGGTCTTTTTCTGACTTTATGGAGGCATAATATGTGAAATAAAAATAAATAAATAAAATTATATTAAAAATAAGCAACAGCCCAAACTGCAACTAATAGGCCTGACATGACAACCCTAAATGAATTCACTTATATAAAAAGGCCCGAGGTTTTCTTTTAAAAAATTTCCCTTATATTCGTATTATTAAAAAATTATGAAAAATTGCATAAAACTAAAGCCTGACATATTACAGAAAAAATTACTAGAGAAAAGGAAAATATACCTGGTTAAAAAAACGCACTGAAATCCTTCATAAATAAATACATTTTTTTTCTCATCTGTACTGGCCATAAATAACCTTCTATTTTTACCAAGAAACCCTACATGTCACTATAACATAGTATTATTGTCTACTACTGCTACCATTATCTACTAACAGCTATTAGAAGAATTATGAAGGCAAAAAGAAAGAACTTCAATTTTGGAGCCCCATTTATGTGGGTTTCCTGTTACCATGGTTACTTTTTAATTAAGGAATTTAATTACTTGATTGTAACTTATAAGTCTTGCAAATGTGTGAATGCACAACTTCAACATTCACATTTCTTATTTATTCTACATCTCTTTCTGTTACTTCGAAGAAAAAAAATCACTGAATTAGTTTCATTCCAGTGTAGTACGGTGCAAATACCTGCAAATATTTCCTTGAATGGATAATGTGAAGACTTTTTGAGGAAATTGAAAAGATCTTTCATTTTCTTCTTCTTTTTTTATTCAAAGCGAAAAAGACTTTCTATTTCAAGTATTGAGACTGCAACAAAAGAAGCACAAGATCTCGCAAACTGCATTTTTTCCTAACTTCCTAAAATATTTTAATGTAATAGATTATAGATGTAAATTGATTGTTTGAACAGATGAATCAGAACGAATTTGTGTTCTTGTATGTCGAATTTTTTCTTAAATATAGCTCATGCAGAATCCTTCTCCCATCTTAGTAATCATGTTAAACATACAGAGTCTTCCCTTGATCAATTCTAAACATTGATTCTACTATTGTAGCAGTTGTTGGAACCCAATCAATGGCTTCATCTTCAGGGACTTTTTATGGCCCCACCACCACCATATTTAGGTGTATTTTCTTTTGGCAATCCTTCTGACCAGAAAAAACATACTGATAGAAAAGTTAGAGCTGACACCACTCTGTAGAATATGTTGGCAGTGTAGAAGGACACACAATAAGTCAATATGATCTAAGCAACCTCTGTGGAAATCATTTTGGTGCCTAGTGCTTTGGTTCATGTATTTCACAAATTGATGTTCTCCCAGATTATTAAGTGAAGAGTCTAAAGGAAATGGTTCGCAAAATCAAAAATCCAGTAAGAGCTAGTTTTGTTTGTGTAAATGCATTGATAATGAGAGATGTTGAAAATGTATTACTATATTTCCAACTATTTACTTGTTAAATGGCACTTTGTGTATATTTACCCTACAGCATTACATACATGCCACTATGTCTTTATGTATGTCAAGTAGATTGTTTTATTTTTATTTTTTTTTTACTTGTACTGGATGATTTTTAAATATGTACTAGATGTAGCCAATAAATATTAAGTTGAATTTTTGGCACAGAGTATTCCAGTTCTCTGGTGCAAGCCTCATTTGTACAAAAATGTCGTAATGTTTTGGCATTATTGTGCTGCTCTCACCATTTTTCTGAAAAAAGTGGGTGAGACTTAGCAGGAGGGATTATGACTTTCTGCTACCAACACAATGTTTTTTCATTTACATGAAGAATGACAAAAGTATTATAGTAGTGATACCTTTATTCGCTAACCTTAAGAATTCTACTTAAAAGATTTTGGAGCACCTCACAGCTCGTACCGTGGCTGGTGCTTTAAGTCATGTCAGTGTACTGCTTTACCTCAGCCGGCATCCTGGTCTCCGCTTATGTGCTTGGCTCCCTGTCCACTCCTCCCGCTAGCTTCCTACTTCCGAGTGTTCTCTTGGGAGCATACGTGTGCACCCACCCTGATTTAAAGGGCCAGTGTGCACCACCTCATTTTTTTGACCCATCTATCTTATTTGCCGCCTGCCCTTACCTTCTGCTTGTGTCCTGACAAGGTCTCTGCCTAACCCTCTGGTACCATGCCAGCCATCACTGCAAGTTACCTCATCTGGGGTTAGTGACCTGGGAGTTCCTTGCAGTGGAGTCCAAATTTCCCTGCGGAGGATGAAGTGAAGCCCAGGGGCTCCTTAGACTCCACTCCTTGGCAGGGTATTACACCAAACTTGTGGCTGGCACAGAGAATCCATTGTAATGGAAGTCATGATGCTGTGATAGGTCCATTTTTCAACAGATCCTATTTACTTTAATGTTTCCTATTGGGGTTCTTGTATTTTTCATGGAAAGAAAGGTGCTGCAGACTGCAAAATACCAAAATTGCTAATGGTACCCCCCAAGGCTAGCTTCCAAATGTGAATGGGGTTTAAAAGGTAGGGTCGGAAAGTAGCAATTTTTTAAATACCGGTATTGGTATTTCTTTTGCTTGTATCCTTTATAAGGCAGGGCACGATTTATTCCCACATTTTCTGTATAAGTCAATTGATTTGATTTGCATACAGTGCTTTACTAATTCACTCAATATCATTTCTGTTCTGCCACCATTTGAACAAAAGAGGTCGCTCATCATCTATTAGAGAGGAAAATTTTCCAACATACCGTAACTTATTTAATTGCAACCAAACAATTGTTGTTGAAAAGAAAACTGTAATAACTGCCCTCTTGTAACACACATAGGGTGATAAACACTTGCACGAGTTCCATCAACATACAGGTAATTGTGCTGCTTCCACAAAGGGCCCACTTCTCCACCTGCACCCAACTCCCTCTTATTCACAGCCTGGCATCTACAACATGTTGCCAGAGAAAACAAAAGCAAGTCAATATAAGAAACTATTGTATCTGCAAATCACAGGCCTTCTATGCTTGGTCTTTTCTTTATTCTAACAAAATGCTCATCACAATATGCTGTGTGTCTTCCTTCTGTCACAGTTTCAGTGTTTCATCGAATAATGGAATGACCCAGACAAACCTTAAGTCAGAAAAAAGAAAAACCTTGCGCTCTCTAGTAGATCATAGATAGACATCTCTGGTTCCTCAAGAGATATTTTAAGAAGTGTAGCTACTTTAGGCAATTCAGTACTGTGATAATGTGTTTTTTTTATTTTGCTTTATTATCTGAGGTGTTTTGATATTATTTTTTTGTACACATTTTGTAGTGTATACTGTAATATATGCTGCATTATAGAATGAAATAATAGTTTATTGGCGGCAAAGAATCAGTTTAAGTATTATGATGCTGCTACTATGCTATTAAATCAGAGGTGCACATTTTTTGGGGGCCTTAGGGCCCCATTGTTATGCTGAGCTATTCCAGAGGGACACAATAACATTGCCATTGCAATTATACCATAAATGTCTCATAGGTGCAGGTTCCACAGTAAAGACTCCCAGATCCCCAAATCATCACTCCAAATAGGAGGATTCAATGCATGCATAGCACTCCTGATATTGAAATTTATTGATGTTGTGGTGAAAGCCCAGCACTTTACAAGTAAAATCCAGCAGAGAGAGTCGCATGCATAGATGACCACCTATCTAGGTTTTATTTAACCAGGGATCCACATATTAACTTCTTCACTGTCCTAAACCACCAGAGATCTTTGCATTAATCACTTCCCTCCACTAGACCATGAGATATGCAGCATTAACCCTTCCACTGCCCTCCACCAAAGATCCATAAACTACCACTTCACTTCTCTAGATCACCAAGGATCCTTACATTAACACCCTCTATGTCCTTGACAACCAGGGGTAGGGTCTGGACAGTTTTCTTGGGTTCTCCAAAAAGGGTTGTTGAAATAAAGCTGATTTGGTGGAAATAGGGAGAAGCAGAATCCTGATTTGTTCCTCTAAATTCAGTTGTGACCGTATCCTTAAGATGTACATACAATTGAATAATTAGATACCGGCTGGTGCAAACAACTCCTCGGCTTCCTACACAGCCATTTAGTGCTTCCTCTTTTCACTCTTAATTTCAGGGGTTTTCATGTGTAATTAATTTTAGAGGATACAGTCTGTATTATCATTAGTTTCTGGGGTAAAATGTATAATACAATTAAAGGGGTTGTCTCACTATATAGATTCATCTTACCTCAGTCCTGTTTTCATGGTTTCACTTTGAATTCAGGGGCGTGTTTCCTGGCTTCTACTAGGCTGCAGTAGAAGTCAGGTCTGTAGCTATAGCAACCAGTGCTGACAGCCTATCAGGATAGATCAAACAGGTCTGTAGCTATAACGACCTGAGGAGCTGATGCAGCCCATACAAGAGGAGATATCAAAGGAATAGGTAGGACACTGTTAATAGACATATATTGCAAAGTGACTTGTTTTTGCAAGATCTTTAACATAAAAAGCAATCCTTGTAGTGAGACAACCCCTTTAATTTCAGAGGGTACAGTGTATATTTTAATTTCAGAAAGAACAATGTGTCATATAATTGATTTTTGGGACACAATGTGTATTACAATTTTTGGGGATGCAATGTGTGATTGAATACATTTTAGAGGGTATAGTGTTTATATCATTATAACTATTTTCAGCAGGCACGATGTGCATTATAATTAATTTCAGGGGGTATATTGTACAATATAGTTAATTCCTAGGGATGCGATGTTGTTATTTGAGAGGCAGCTGATTCAGGGGTCACAGTGGGAGAAACTTGTCTCAGAATGGAGGTTGAATATCTACAACAAAAGTGTGAAGCCAAATTTGTCTGAGCATCAGTCATTTTAGATCTGAGAGATATCTGGAAGAAGTCCTGCTGGTCAGGACCAGATGGAGATGAAAAGAAAAAACTCCAGAGAAGGCATAATCTTTGAGTCACTTAGGGCGACATGTATGAACGGGGTTGCACCAGTTTTCTGATGTAGTTTGAGCCAAAAAGAATGTATGAACAGGCATACTCCAAACTTTGGCGCAATAAGTGCCTTTGTTATGCGCCAAAGACACTTTTTAGTTCACCAAAGATTGGGGCAGTCTGGGGGTGTCGCACCACAGTCGGAGGATTAGACACATTTATAATTCTTTGATGCCAAATCCAGGTAGAACAGCCTGACCAAGTTAAAGGTGGTGCCTGAGCCAGACTTGTCGTACTACACTGCCCTGTATGTATGACCTGCAGAAGAACAGCACAGGGACCAAGTAAAAGGGGTTTAGACAGACTTGTGGATTGGCACTCCCACCTGCAGCGTATGTATGAACATGCCAGGAACGGTTAAGTACCTTTTGGCGCATTCTACACTGACTTAAAGCTTTGAAAGGGTTGGGTGGAATTGCTGGCCCCCCGCAAGCGATGATACTTAAGCCAAGCCGGGAAGGGGAATCAAAGTAGCCCGGTTTTCACCAGAGCCCGCCGCAAAGCGGGATGGACTTGCTGCGGCGTGAGGCTACCAGGTCGTTACTCCTGACGTGACTTGCTTGCGGGGCGGCTGGGGTACTGCGTGGTACAAAATCGTAATCCAGAGGCGAAGTCGGGGACAGGCAGAAGGTCAGGGGGAGGCGGCAGAGGTTCGTGGTCAGAGGCGGGCAGAAGGTCAGGGCAGGCGGCAAGCAGGCAAGGTCTGGAAAACGTGGCGGACGGACTGGTACACGGGTAAGCAATACGGACTCTAAGACACTCCAAACTCTCTTTAGCACACCAACGGACTGGCAGGAGTGCAGGGGCGTACCGCTTAAATAGAACCAGCCCTGACAATTGACCAATTATCGGGGCGCTGGCCTTTAAATCTAGAGAAGCCGGCGCGCGCGCGCCTAAAGCACAGGGAACGCGCCGGCGGCCCGGGGACAGGCGGGGACAGGTTCACCGGAGCGCAGACGGGTAAGGGGAGCGGGGGCCGGGACAGGAGCGGGGTGGTCGCGGGCAGCTGCAGCCGCCGCACCGGAGCCCGCGGCGCGGGGGCAGCGGGCCCCGACCCCGTGGACAGCTATTTATTTCCTATGCTGCTAAGTGGCAAGGCCGTCAAGGGAAAATGCAGGTCAAACGGTCTAAGTCGGTAACGGTAAAGAATGCCAAAAGCCACAATCAGAAACGAAAAATTTAAACAGGAAACAAGCCGAGGGTCAAACACGACCCGAAAACGAAGTACATAAACGGAGGACAAACGAAGTCAAGCAAGCCGAGGTCAATAACAGAGGAAGCAATACCAAATACTCACAGGGAAACAACAGGGGAAATCTATCACAGGCAAGGCCTGAGAGGTCTGAGCCAGTTTAAAAGGTTTTCCCGGACACCGCCCCAGCCCCTGATTGGTGCGGCGTCCGGGCCCTCTGATTGGCCTGACGGCCACACTTCTTGTTGGGAGAGGCTGCAGAGCTGTCACTCCTGAGCTTCAAAGTCTCACCTCTCCCAGGATGTGGGTCCAGAGCATAGGGTTTAACCCTGACTGGGCGTTGCCACATATAAACAGAAGGATGACTGCCTGGATGTATGACACACGCGTTATTTTTATATGGCATTTGATATATTTGCAATATCTGGTATATATCCTATCGATATGCTATCAATGTGTGTGATGGGAATACCCCTTTAATGGCTTTATAGATCCAAACTGACAGGGATATTTAGAAGTATAATGTTGTACCATGTTGGCCATAAAAATTAGTAGAAGAGTGAAGAAATCAGGTGATACCTTTTAGAGGCTAACTGAGTATATTTGATGGGGAGCTTTCGAGAGTACTAGCTCCCTTCTTCAGACATGATGTTATACAAGAAACTGATAATTTACAGACTTTTATACACAAAAGACATGGCCATTCAGAGGAACTTAGAATCTTTAAAAATAACAAAATGCAATATAAGCAGAGAAGTCATTTACAACAGGTCAAGAAATAAACAGTCTGGAAACTTGTGAGGCATGACAGGAGGGATCAGTAATTCTTCGTCTTATTTCTTTGCTCTCAGGTGTGATTTGTGACCCTCACAGTTCAAACATAGTGTGGCATGAAACTAGCATGGATATTTAGCCCATTCTGCAGGGTTTGAAGTTTTTGCATTAATTTAAATTCCCATCCTTTCTCCCCCCTCTGCGTCTTAAAATGTCCATTAAAAACCCCAATCTTCAAAATCTTCAATAGAATTGGGCATCCTCTGGAGAAATGTGCAGCCACTTTGGGAAAATCAGTTCTGCTGTTTTAATGGTGAATCTGTGTGAATTCATGCGCTGGCTGAGTCTCTGCCCTGTTTCCCCCAAATAGAGGCCTGTTCTGGGACATTGCACACACATAAGATACACCACATTGCTAGACCTGCAGGAAAATGTGTACTTGTGGTGACTATGGGACAGGTAAATTGTCAGTGGTGTGGCTGTGCCTTTTGGCCTTGCACCTGTTCTGCAGGCATGGTGAGGTGCCATATTCTGTTGGGCCTTCAGGGCACTCCGGACAATAATACGCCGCAGGTTTGGTGGTTGCCGAAAGGAAAGGAGAGGGGGGACTGGGAATATGTCTTTGAATCTGTTGTCCCCATGTAGCACAGGTTGGAGTTCCTTGGCAATCCTTCGTAGGATCTCCAGCTGTCGGTTGCAGGTGACAACTAGGGGCACCCGGGCTATATAGTGATATTTAGGGTGATATTTCAGGGATATTTAGAGTGATTCTCAGGAATATGCAGATAGAAAGGGAGGGTATTTTCAGCCAGACATCAGGCGCAGCCCCATTCGCATTAATGCAAAACCTCCCGAACGCCATTACCAGGCACATTACAGTGTGCAAGCAGCACTTTTTAATGCGCCAGATTTCAACGGGCGGGAGGCGGTATGCACTAGAACTGTACGAAGCTATAGATGTATAGCTTCGCTACAGCAAGTCTAGACGCATTACTGTTGAAAAAGGTATACCACTTTTATAATGCACATGAAATTTGGCATTTAAACGGCAAATTTCATAAATGTGTCCCTTAATGTTCACTTCAAAGAAGTCACTTGGGCACTTACCCCATTTAAAGCTTATTGTAGACACATGGGTAGCAACATGAGAAAACTAACACCTAGCTATCTGGCCAATGGTGAACTGAGTTTAGTGTGCCAATTATCAAATTTTGATTTTCCTCATGTACTATTTCCATTTGTGTTATATAATAATGGAGACATACAAAAAGGATGGGATTATGGAGTCAAAGGGTCTTTTCATCATCAACCGAAATAATTATTTGATCCCTTGCTGATTTAGTAAGTTTGCTCACTGACAAAGACATGAACAGCCTATAATTTTAAGGGTAGGTTAATTTTAACATTGAGAGAATATCAAAAATAAAATCCAGAAAATCACATTGTATAAATTATATACATTTATTTGCATTTTGCTGAGAGAAACAACCATTAAGAGTTCTGGTTCCTACAGACCAGTTAGATGCTCCTAATCAACTCGTTACCTGCATTAAAGACAACTGTCTTAAATAGTCACCTTTATAACAGACTCCTGTCCACAGTCTCAATCAGTCAGACTCTAACCTCTACAACACGGGCAAGACCTTTCTAAGGATGTCGGGGGCCAGATCATAGATCCGCACATAGCTGGAATGGGAAAAAAATTTGGGGGGGGGGGGTTTTTTGGGGTTTAAAAAAAAAAAAAGGGGG
>JAODAL010067289.1:0-17363 GCA_025379985.1 Phyllomedusa bahiana | reverse complement strand
GGCCTTGTGGTTTTTGACGGAAAGGCTCCGGTCCGCATTGTTCCGCTCCTCCCCCGTCCGGGGGGGACCGTTGTTTAGAGTGTCCAAACTTCCAGAATAAGATCACCACAATGCTCATGCTGACAAGGGCATTTTTCCGCACTGACCATTTGGGGGTTCTTAAAAAACTGGCAAGGATGGTCAGATTTTTTCACCTCCACTCCGGTGGTTAACACCCCGATCCGACCCTGCTTGTCGGGCCAGTGTCATTGTACTCGAAATGGCATTGCCTGCTGCCACAATCGCTGGAGCATGTGGAGGGTGGAACCCCACGTGTTGCCACTCAACAATGAGAGGGTTTTGACGGGGGGGCCCGAGCTACGCTGAAAACGCAGCCAGGCGGGACGAAAGGGTGCGAACGGGAAGGGGCAACTCAGCCTCGACCTTTCTTCAGCGGAGTCCAGCCCCGGGGTAGCTCTTTAAAATTTTTCGGAACAAGGTTCATACATGGCCAGGCAAGGGATGTGCCCACCTACCGATCTTAAGGGCCCACAGATTTCGCCCGTTACGAAACCCACCTTCCTGGGCACAAAATTCTTGTCACCCAGCCACGCTCGGCCTCGTGAAGAGCCCCCCAAAAGCCCGACCTTGTGGGGGACGGTCCCAAGGCAGATTAATTTCAACAGGCCTGGTGTCTCTGGGCACTGATCCCACCAAGGACCTGGGGAAAGAGCCCTGCCCCCTCCCTGGGGTTTTAAGGCTGCCCGACCTGAGACCACCGCACCCCCAAGACATCCACCCACTCACCCAGTGAGTTTGTCACAGAGATATAGCGCCTTGCCGTGCTTACTATCCATTTGGGCGGTGGTGAATGGACTTTTTTCCGGACCAGATGCAGACAACGCGCTTGAAATTTTAGATGATACGTGGCAGGCCAGGGCAGGGACGGCTTTTCTGGCCAAGAAATGCAGTCACGGCATCTGGATAGGGCAAGCGAGGAGGGCCATGACGTGGCGTAACCCATCTGTGTCCAACTAGACGGAAAGGCAACATTTCCAAGGCAAAGCCTGGCAATGCTGACATTCAGGCTTTTGGCTTTGGGAAGGTTTGAGGTTAAAGTGTTCTTTTCTTCTCCCAAACCAGGAAAGAACAGAATGCTGGCTGCTAGACTGGCCGCAGTACGGCGTGCAGGACGTCAAACTGGGCGGAAGGAGAAGGGGTATATGGGGTCACTGGTGGTGCCTGGAGGTACTCGGCGACGGTGGAGCTAAGCGGAGCTGATCCCTGATCCATAGCACTCGAGAACATGGGCACTGATGAACGCTTTGGTGGTGGCGGAGGAGGATGAGGCGGAGACAGAGGGTTGTGACAGTTGGTTGGAGGCCCGGTCGTCGTCTGGCCTATTTTTGGCCAAAGTGTTCCCTCCATTTCAAAAACTCCCCCCCCCCATTGCATTCCGCTGCAATGTGACTAGACAAGTAGTTGTGGTTAACCACTTAAGGTTCTTGCCTTTACTTATGCTTTTAACGGCAAAGGCGGCATATGACATCGCTGGGTGAATCATGAGGCTTGCTCAAAGAAGGCCCAGGCTATGAGAGTCCTGGACCTTTTTTGACGGCGATAAGCGAGAGCGGGGTTTTTGCGCTGACCGTGGCTGGCGAAATTCATTCAGCGGACTTCAGCGACCGCCCTCTCCCTTTTTGTGCGGACCCGTATATTGTACACTACCCCAATTCGTCTTCCTCCTCGTCCACTGATGAAGGCGCTCGCAAGCAAATTCTGAGCGGAAAAGACCAAGAAGGATCCGCAATGTCGTCAATCAATCATCATCATCCACACAGGTGACTTGTCGATCCTGACTTTCTGCATCCATAACTGCCGGCTAACAAGCAAGGGGGCACTGCAAGGCGTTGCCGACCGCCCGGGCTTTTTTGCCGATTGACCCGGCTTCCGTCACCTCCTCTGGATGCATCAGTAAAACTGGCGACAGAGCAGAGAAAATCATTCCTTTTTGCCTCTGATCTTTAACATGCCTTCTACTCCCAACCGCATTTTGACATCAAAGAGGTCTTCAGAAAATGGATTAACCACAGTGGTTGGTACACGAGATGACATTGGGCTGCTTCATGATTGACAGAAGCTGATGAAGCTGGATGACGACATTAGTGCCGTGACTTAGCGAGGACGAGGAGGTAAGACTGCTCTGCTAGATGCAAGGGTGCTTTAACCACTGAAGGACATATTGGCGACGAGTTCGTTACTTAGATACACAGGGCCCTGACCAGCGATGACAGGCCTGACGTTCCTGCAACTGACATCCGCTGGCAAGCGTGTTTGTCGCAGCACTGGAAGGAGCACCTCTCTCGTACCTCAACCTCCATTTCTACCCCACTTTGCTCGCTTAGTTACCACCTGCAAGTTCGCTCCATGTATCCAAAATATAAAAATTGAGAATGTAATGGAATAGTTATGGAAAGTCTCTTAATTAAAGACGGCAAATCACAGCTATTCTCGAATCCCACTGAATCAAAACAAAATTGCTGGATTCAAATTTAACTGCCCAGGTGTCTATACAACAAATCTGGACTGGTGCAAAAGTACAAAAAAAAAACAATGTATCTGTTATGTTTTGTTATAATTAAAACGGTATTTTGCACCTTTCATTCACCTGTGGTGAAAAAGATTTGCTGTTTTAAGATTTACGTAGATGGCTTGCACGTCAATGAACAGGCTGGTGCGCAAAAGTCAGAAAACCACCCGTAACTGTTAT
Organism: Phyllomedusa bahiana; assembly: GCA_025379985.1. Classification (NCBI taxonomy): domain Eukaryota; kingdom Metazoa; phylum Chordata; class Amphibia; order Anura; family Hylidae; genus Phyllomedusa; species Phyllomedusa bahiana. The sequence continues at coordinate 14,614 of JAODAL010067289.1, read as the reverse complement.
GTTTGATAAAACAAACGGTATTTTTTTGCACCTTTCAATTCACCTGTGGAGAATATAGAATTGCTTGGTTTTAAGATTTACAAGATGCTAGCGTTCAATGAACCAGTGCTGGTGCGCAAAAGTCATAAAAACACGTAACTGTTATGTTTTTGATATAACAAACAAACGGAATTTTTTGCACCTTTCATTCACCTTGGTGACATATAGAATTGCTGTTTTAAGATTTACGAAAGGCTGCATCAATGAACATTGCAGGGTGCGCAAAAGTCAAAAAACACGTAACTGTTATGCTTTTGATATCATAAAAAACGGTATTTTTTTTTGCACCTTTCAATCACAACTGTGGTGAATATAGAATTGCTGTTTAAGATTACGTAGATCCTAGGCGTCAATGTAACAGTTCTGTGTGCGAAAAGTCCAAAAACCGTAACTGTTATTTTTTGATATAATAAAACTGTATTTTTTGCACCTGTTCAATTCACTCTGTGGTGAATATTAATTAACTGTTTTAAGATTTACGAAGATGCCTGCGTCAATGAACAGTGCTGTCTGCGCAAAAGTCAAAAACACGTAACTGTAAAGTTTGAAAAATCAACGGTAATTTTTGTTTTTGATTTTTAGCACCTTTCACAATTCACCTGTGGTGACTATATAATTGCCTGTTTTAAGATTTACGTAGATGCATGCGTCAATGAACATTGCTGGTGCGCAAAAGTAAAAAAAAAAACACGTAACTTTATGTGGTTTTAGGGTATAAAAAACGAATTTTTTTGCACCTTTCCATTCACCTGTATGGAATATAGAATGCTGTATTCCGAATTACGTAATGCTGGCCCAAGCGTCAATGAACAGAGCTGGGATGCTCAAAGACAAAAAAACACGTAACTGTTGATGATTTTTTTAATTTTTCGTACGAACACAGTATTTTGCAACCAAACCAACCTGTGCTGACTAAAAAATTGCTGGTTTGAAAATTAAGTGCAATGTGGATATAACAAACAGTCACAGGTGTAATGGAAAAATTGAACAGGCAGTCACCTATCAGAAATGTATACTGATAAATTAAAAGATGGAGTTTGCAGCTAACAAGAGACCTGCAGTTACTAGAAATGATAGTTTTAACTAAATAAATTTCTCAAGGCAGCCCAATATCCAGGAAATATTTCCAATACAAACTGTATTAATAATAAAGATATTCCACTACAATGTCTATACTGATCTTGGGTGAACTTTATCCAGTTTACTTTATAGATAATGCATGTCTGTGTTCGCCCGCGGGCCCCCCCCCCCGCTCCCACCCAGCCGGAATTTACCGCGGAAGATGCTGCTATAAAATTCTCTAGCTACCTACATAAAATGTTCAAATCTCTAAATCTAACTAAGTTGGAAGGAACACATCCTAATAGTATAGTTTCTCTGTGCAGAATAGACCTAATTTCGCTGAGACTGTTGGCCACAGGCAGAGCGGCAGTCCAACTCCCTAAGAGACGCAGAGAGACACAGAGCTGAAACAGGAAACGCTGTTCTATTTAAAACGAGGTCATGTGATTTTCCAGCCAATCTGCCACCAACACATGCCCAGTCCATGACGTCGCACACACATCTCACCCTGCTTTCTATTCTGTAATCTGATTTGCCTGGCCGCCAAATTACATGAACCGCCGAAAAAGCTTGATCTTAATAGATGATGCACAGATTTTAAACCTTAATTATCGCCATTGATCTGGAAAATTTCGATAACCAAAAAAACCTTGCCGATTTTCAACTTGTCGATGAAAAATCGCTCACCTCTACAAATGAGAAGAGTTGCTTAGAAAATTTTTCTATCAGAATTGTCGTACAACTAGGCTATTTGAAAAAACTAGGCCCGCACAAGATGCAATCAGTTATATAAAAACTATTTCGGATAACAAACGGTGGTTTTTGCTACCTATCAATACACCTGACCTCGCGTGACATACAATTTGCTTTATTCAAAATTTAAGTGCAAGGTGGGCTCAAATGAACACAGCTGTACCTGCGCCAAAGTGGAGCAACAACGTATTTAAATTGTTTACGGATAATAAAACTGTTTTTTGCACCTATCAATAAACACCTGCCGGTGACTACAAAATTGCTGTAATGCAAATTAAAGTGCAAGTGGCTGTATGAACAAAACTGGACTGCGCAAATAAGTTGAAAACACGTAATTAAATTGGTGTACTATAATAAAACTGGATTTTTTTTCACCTATCAATACACCACGTGATTACAAATTGCTGTAATTCAAATTTAAATTGCAAGGTGGCCTCTAGAAACATAGCTGGACTGCGCCAAAGTGAAAAACACGTAATTAAATTGTGTACGGCATAATAAACGTGGTTTTATGTGCACCTAAAATACACTCTGCTGTGACTACAAAATTTTGCTGTATTCAAAAATTTTCAGTGCAGGTGGCACTATAACAAAACTGGCCGCACCAAAGTAAAAAAAAACACCTATTTAAAAGTATAGGGATAAAAAAAGTTGATTTTTGCACTATAAAATACACCTGCATTTACTAAAAAAATCGTATCCTAATATAATCGGGGCTGCACAACAAACAAGTAATATTTCACAAAAACGGGCCCAAAAAAAATTTAATAAAAACCCCCTTTGCAATGCAGGGTCAAATCAATTTGGGGTGCAAAATATCCACTCTTCTTTTCAAACCTGCCGCCAGCCGTCGTCGGGTTTTTGCCCCCACCCCCCCGCTCCCCTCCCAAGGGGCGTACACGCTAATGCTTTAAAATTCTCAGAAGTAACAAAAAAAAATGCAAACTCTAATCTACCTAATTCAAAGGGTTTCACAGCAAAAAGCATGTTGTCTGTGTGACAAAAAGAACGTTTCGCTGAGCTTTTTTTGAGGAACGAGCACAGTTTGCTTTATGATACACAACACACATGAGGCGAACGGGAAAAGGGTTCTTTAGTAAAACGAGGTCATGTAAAATTTTTCCACCCAAATCAAACCATACACATCCCAGTCATGAGTCGCCACCGCCCCCCTGCTCTATTCTGAAACTATTTGCTGGCCCCAAAAAATGAAGGAAGCGCGAAAAGGGCGCGATTTTAATAGATTATGCGCGATTTTCACCTAAATTATTGCGTGATCGAAAAAACCCGTTCAACAAAAAAAACCGTGCTGATTTCAATTTTGTCGAAATAATGCTAAACTAATTGGGACCTCTGAAATTATGCAGCAGAGTCAGAAAAAAGTCTGCTATGCTCTTTTAAGTGGTGGGGCCAATGTCATGAGACACTGTCCCGACACACTGTGTGCAGGATGTTTCCCCATTCCTTACAGCAGGACCAGCTGGAGGTGTACATCACCCGCTTTCTTGAATGGATGGCAAACAGTGTACGAAAAGTGGGTGATGCCCTTCCCCCCCAAAGGTTAGAATGAAGAATAGCTGGTACTGCCCTGGGGGGTGTCCTATACATAGGAAAATAAAACAATTTTTATATTTGTACATTATTGATAATTATTGGATGAGGAAAGAATGTCTTTTTACCATGTTAAAAACTGATTGGTGCACAGCCAGCTACAGGCAGCCAGGTAGTGAACTGGAGCAGAGATGCAGATGCATGTCTAAGAATAATAACAAACAGTGCTAGGAGTATTAGGGTGCAGGTGCAGAGACATCCTAGATTGGAATTGCAATTTTAGGACTTGTAGGAAAACTGCAGGAATTCTAACACTCCAACAGAGGAACTTTTGTGATCTTTGATAGATAAAAAAAGAGCAAAAAAAAAGAAAAGAAACACATGAAGGGAAAGGAATGTCTTTACTTTCAATATAAATGCTTTTATATGTTTTTTGAATTTAAAAATCCTTATCAAGGGCCCTTAAAATGAAGGAATACTTCTGTGGGATACCAACTGTGCAGGGGGGTGCTGAGAAATGCTTTGACGGGGGAATTTTAGTCTTCACTACGGGGACATACAGTACAGCAGCAAGCCACTGAGGAATAGTGTGATAGGTTTTTCTTGTTTCTTTAGCCTCCCCTCATAAAAAGAATAAATATAAAAACTGCTGCAAGTGTGCCATATTAAGATTTCGGCTTTCTGGACGGGGGGATTTCCCCCCCTCAGAAAAAAACTGTAACATAGTGATCCAACAAGCTGTCATGGTCCAACTTGGCCCCAATTTTACAGCTGTTTAAAGGACCGCATTTTTTTTTAAAAAGAATTACAGGTGAAAGATTTTATTTTCCTATGAAAATGTTTTTTTTTTGTTTCGTTTCATTTTGATTTTTTTCTGGGGAAATTTTCCCTTTAAACTAAAGTTTACGTGTTGAAGAAGCCAAATCAATTAAAGAAAGCAAAAATAAATCTATGCTTGCTGTGATGAGGTATAGATTGGCACCACAATTTCCTCCATATTCTGTCTTTAACAATGATAAATCTGTCAGAACCTTAGTAACTTCACTCCTCACAGTTCCCCTGGCCATCCCATATAAGTTTTTTTCCTTTTTGTCCACCACCGAGGGGTTGTAGTTTTTTGCTACAATACAATTTTTTTTTTTTAATTAAAAAAAAAGCAATGCTCAGTAATAGCTCCCATATTTTTGGGATACAGGCACGGAAAGTAAATGGTTATCTATGTTTTTGATACTGATGGCCCAGCTTTAGGTAGGCAATTGATATCAGTTCGTGGCTTTCCCATGATCATAAAAATTTAAATTTTAAAAAAACCCCAAAAAAAACCCCTTTTCACTGTTCATAGATTTTCAGTAAGTCTCAGTAAAAAAATTAAAATTTTTCTCATAGACATATACAAACAAATAAATCAGCAGAATATTCGGTTTGTTTTAGTGCCGCCCCCACGGCCGCGGGAGGGGGGGGGGGGCAGTTTTTCTCGCCATAAGCGGAGAAAAGCCCTCCCCCTTCACATTGACATGCACATATTCTCTCCGAAAACATGTCAGGGATGCGTTCCTGTCACAGTATATTATTTGTCTTTTCTATGTAATGTATAAATGTGTTATGTATCGTTAGGAAAGTGTTGTGTCAGCCCTTGTGCCAGCAACGGTTAAGCTTCCTGCCCCTTAACCCCTTCCCGACATAGGACGTATGCATACGCCCTAGCGGGAAATGACTTCCCACAAATGGAGTATGCATACGTCCTGGCGATCGCGCGGGCTTGCGGGCGAGCCGCGCGCGATCGCAACATGGGACCAGCGGAGTGAGCTCCGACCGCGAGTGAATACCGCTTCATTACCGCAGCCTGTCATGGCTGCGATAATGAAGCTGCAGGCAGCAGGGGCTCACTCCTCCTGCCTGCTCCCGGCGGCTGCCGCACTGTAGTGCGGCACCGATCTCCTGTCTGATGGTCTCAGGAAGTGAACGGCACTTCCAGGGGTCATCTGTGATGTCACCATGCCCGCAATGCATTGTAGGCATGGTGACAGGTAGTTGTCATAGCGACCAGTACATTGTACTAGTACTGTGCACTGGCCTGCATTCTAACAGCAATCTGATGATTGCTGTTAGAAGAAAAAGTAAAAAAAAAGTGAATAAAAGTAAAAATAAATGTCAAAAGTGAAAAAAAAGTAAAACACAAAGTACCCATATTTGGTATCGCCGCATGTGTAACGACCCACGCTATAAATCTGTCACGTTAATTAAACCGTACGGTGAACGCCGTAAAAAACAAAAACAAAAAACAGTAACAGAATTGCGATTTTTGTACATCCTGCAGCACATAAAATGGAATAAAAAACGATCAAAAACTCATATAAACGCCAAAGTTGTAGAAATTAAAACTGCAGTTCATCCCACAAAAAAAAGTCCTTACACGTCTCTGTATACGGAAAAATAAAAAAGTTATGGCTCTCAGAACACAGCGATGCATAAATATTATTTAACACAATAAAAACACTTTTTTTTAAAAAAAAATGCTTCAAAATTTAAAAAACTATATAAATAGGATATCGCCGTAATTGTATCGACCCAGAGAGTAAAGCTAACTGGTCATGGATACTGCACAGTGAGCGCTGTTAAAAATAAAAATAAAAAACACTACTAGGATTGCAGTATTTTCTTCACCCTGCCGGATTTAAAACTGATCAAAAAGTCTTGTCCCCCCAAAAATGATACCAATAAAAACGTCAACTCTTCCCACAAAAAACAAGCCCCTACACAGCTCCGTACACAGAAAAATAAAAAACTTATGGCTTTCAGACTATGGCGATGCAAAAAACGTGTTTCCTTTTTGAATAAAAGTGTTTTTATTGTGTAAAAGCAGTAAAACATAAAAAATATAGAAATTGGGTATCACTGTAATCGTATCGACCTGCTGAGTAATACTGGTATGTCAGTTATACTGCACGGTGACCGCTGTTAAAAAATAAAAAACACTACCAGGAATACTGTATTTTGTTCAAAATGCCTCAAGAAAAACCTTAATAAAAAGTGATCAAAGCGGCATATGCCCCCATAATGGTACTAATGAAAACATCAACTCATCCCACAAAAAACAAGCCCATAATCAGCTCCGAATACAGAAAACTGAAAACGTTATGGCTATCAGAACAGGACAAAATAAAAACGCAATTTTTATAGACCTATTTCTATTGTGTAAAAGTAATAAAACATAAAAAAACTATATAAAATCTATATCATTGCAATTGTACCGACCCCCGTAGTAAAGATATCCTGTCATTTATACTGCACGGCGAACGCTGTAAAATTGAAGCCCAAAAAACAATGGCGGAATTGCGTTTTCCCCTCATTTTCATAGCCCAATGCAAAAACAAACAACAACTTTGGAACACCTGTGCACCCAAAATGTACAATACACCCCTAGATGAGATCTATGACGCGTGCTGAATCCAAAATGGGGGGACTTCTGGAAGATTTCACCTGTTCTGGTACTTTGGGGGCTTTGTAAATGCGACATGGCCCCATCAAAATCTGCGTTTCAAAAGCCTAATAGCGCTCCCTATCTTGTACCCCCTGCCATGCGCCCAAACAGCAGTTTACACCCACATGTAGGGTATTGCCGAACTTGGAAAAAATTGCGTAACAAGGTTTTGAGTGCTTTTTTACCAGGATGCCTTGTAAAATTAAACATTTTCAGCTAAAATTGCACATTATTGGAAAAAAATTTATTTTTTTCATTTTCACAGCCTAACGCTAAAAAATTTTGTGACACACCTGTGGGGTCGATATACTCGCTACACCCCTGGATATATTCCTTAAGGGGTTTAGTTTCCAATATGGGGTATTTTTAGGGGAGTTTATTAAGTTTTAGCACCTTAGGGTGTCCGCAAACCTGAAATGGCGCCTAAATGAAATCACAATAAAAATGAGACCCCAGAGTCCAGTAGGTGCTCCTCCTACTCTGGGGCTTGTGGTTGAGCCAAATAGTGCACTAGTGCTACATATGGGATATCCCTGAAAATGGCAGAATCTGGGGAATCAATATTAAGTTGCATATCCTTGATGACATTTGCCGTATTCTTGTGAATAATGTATAAAAATTAAAACTCTGCAAAAAAAGTGAAATTTTGAAATTTCACTTCCACTTTGCTTTAAATCCTGTGAAACACCTAATGGGTTAATAAACTTCCTAAATGCGGTTTTGAATACTATAAGGGGTGTAGTTTCTTAGATGAGGTCATTTATGGGGGTATCTAACATACAGGTCAATCAAAGTCACGTTAGAACGGGACTGGTAACTAAAAAATTTATATTGCAAATTTTGTTGAAAATTTTAAAATTACTACTAAATTTCTAAGCCCCCTAATGTCGTAAAAAAAAAACATTTAAAAAAATGATGCCAAACTACAGCAGACATATGGTAGATGCTAGTTATAAACTATTTTGAGTGGAATAACTATCTATCTTACATGCAGAAATTTTTGAAGTTTAAAATTGGTAAATTTTTCACATTTTTCACAATTCTTTGATATTTTTCACAAATAAACAAGCATTTTTTTGGACCAAAATTTCTTACTATCTTAAAGCACAATGTGTCACGAGAAAACAAATCTCTGAATCACATGGATAGGTTAAAGTGTCAAAAAGTTATTCTCACATAAAGTGACACATGGCAGATTTAAAAAATGGGGCTCTGTCAGAGAGACCAAAACTGGCTCCAGCGGTAAGGGGTTAATGCTCCTCACACCACCTAGCTCCTGATTGGACAACGGGGTAGAGAGGTCTCATGCCAGAAGGGGCAATTGGAGGCAGGAAGGTCAGTTGGAGGCAAGAAGTTGAGTTTTGCTGAGTCAAGAGAGTGATGGGGTGATCCAAACAGGAACAGCCCTAGACCTTGGTCCAGAGGAGAACAAAGCCAACATCCAGGAAGTCACCAGCCAAGCAACACCTAAAGGTGGTAGTCCTGCTAACTATAGGATAAAGAAACTCAAACTAGGATGGAAATACCTGAAGAGCAAGGTAAAGAATACGGTCCCTGGTTGCATGGGATAAAGGATATAGCTTCTGCAGAAGTTGTTGTACTCGTCAATGTGTCCATGAGGTAGTGTCAACCAAGAAAAAGTGAGGGGAGTAAGTGAGGTTAAGAGGAAGGGCCACTGTTACATAAGTTTAATCCCTCCAATCCTCTCCTATGCTCTCTCTAGGTCATCACACTAAAGCTAAAAATAACACATTTATCACTATAAAAAGTATTTATTATTTCTTCCAGTGGGATTTAACTATACTAAAATACTCTGGTGTGATGTTTCCAGTGTTCTGATTAGCGACATATATTGCAATTCTACTTGACTTAAAGGGGTTGTCTCACTTCAGACAATGATGGGATATTGCTTGGATATGCCATCAATGTCTGATAGGCCTGGATCCCACCTCTGGAACTCACACCTATCTCCTGAATGAGCCCCAAAATCTTGCCATTTTGAACGGAGAGCAGGTTGGGACTCTCCCATATATATGAATGGGATTTCTGATTACAGCTAAGCATTGCCGCGGATCTTTGCTTTGGAGAGTGATATTCCAAGTAATAAATTTGAACCCTTTAATGACCGCCTACCATCAAAAGGCAGTACGTGTTATCTGTCTGCAGCTACACCAAAAGATGTTGTTGCCTATAGAGGGGGTTTGCGGCTCCCAGTGCCACAACAACACTAGGAACAGAGCTGTAGTAAACAGCTCTGTTCCTAGAGCACTCTCTATGAACCACAGAGAAAGGAAGAAGCCTTTTAATCCCTGCCATTTAACCCTTTGATTGCCGTGGTCCATTACTGCAGCTTGATCAAAGGGGATTCCCCTTCCCCATCTGGTCACCAGAATTCCCAGGGCCTGATAAAGCCTGGGAAATGTCTATGCAGCCAGCCCTGAGGACCAAAAATAGCCCCAGGGATGTCTGTATAGGTAGCCTGCTATCAGAGCATACTATGTGTTGTCCTGACAGCTGCCTGTGTCATACTAACACAGAATATAATATATTAGGATATATGAGTATGCTAATACAGTACTAAGTGTAAAAAATGTACAAATAGTTATTCCTTAATGGGAATAAAAAAAAGAAGTAAAAAGCATACAGAAGTTTGTAAAAAAAAATTATTAAAAAATAAATATTTAATAAAAAAATAATTGTCCATACATTGCACAAAAACCCTAAACATATTAGGTATCTACATGACCATAATAACCTGTATAATTAATCTAACAGGTTATTATTAACTAAAAATAAATAATTTAAAAAAGATGCAGAAAAACGCTTTTTAAATATTTGCGTTGCATTTTTTTTTAAAATTACACAGTAGTTTATATGTAATTCATATTACGCCCCCCAAAAATACAACTTCTCCCACATAAAACAAGTCCTCATACAATTGTACAATTGCACCTAACTGAGCCGGCTACGATGTCTAATTTGCCTAATGAATGTGTTAGGCGCATTGTTCATAAGACTCAACACTTTCGAATGTGCCTAACATGAGGGGGCGTTCTGGGGGGGGTTCTGGGGGGCATTATGAAGGTGTGTTGCACCACATTCGTAAGATAAGACACATATATGAATGTGGTTCGGCAAAGCTAGGCGCATTATTGCTCCGACAGGCAGACCTATTTCAATGTGGTCTGCCTGAGTAGAAGTTAAGCTAGATTTGCTGTAAGGGGCAAAAATGTCCAATATTTCTCAACTTACACCAGTACAATAATAAAAAGTAATTTATTATATTTATCAAACTGTATAAAATTAATTATTTTAATTTAATGAAAAATGTGATCGTATAAAATTAATATAAAATATATAATGTCCCCAAAATATATAAATATCTCCTATAAAATGTATTTAAATTCATAGAATCTTACAATAATTTTATATTAAATAATCTACTGAGGTTGTTGTTCAGATTCTTATGTTTTAAATTTTTACTACATTAAATTTGAAATTAATTTTTGCTGCTCTCACCCTTTATTCTACATACAGCAAGAGCCAGCATAGCACAGGCATTGCAGGGACCTGTGGTCCTCCAAGCGGGATCAGTACCATAGTTTCTATTCACTGACGTGCAATTCTAATGCCTTTTCTCCTATTTCCAGGCTGTCTATAACCTTAATACATGTTAGGCACATTACTTATGCACCTAAGTTCCGTAATGCACCTAACACAAAGGCGAGGCGCATCAAACTTTACACACCATTTATGAACTCACAAAACCACTTTCATACATTCAGGCGCATCATACACTGAAAATGAGACTTGACAATTCACTTTGACGCGCTTTCCTTCATACATGTCGCCCTTAGTTGTGTCATTAAGGCCTTTTCATGACTGGTGCTTAATGGGTTAAATTATTATACTTTAAGTATTGTTTTAGATTAGCGAGATAGTCAAAAATCCTGTAATGTAAATTAGAATAAACTGAAAAGTCATAAAATTGCCCAGTGAACAGGGCAGGTGTTATGAACGTGTACATTTTGGCAGGAGATACACAAAGTTAATGCAGGGAATGTGTCACTATGTGATTTTAAAGGCCTCTCTATGTGGAGTGAACAGATATGAGAAATTATGCAGATGCACAGGATGAAGACTGCACTTGTGACCGGCATTCCTCATTTACCTTGCTCTTAGATAATTGTCATTTAGTGATTGTATGCGGTTGTCACATTTATGACAAGATCTCAATGAATGGCTTGCCTGTTATTCCTGGGTAGCGGCAAAAGCGGATGACATATTTTTGGTGTAAATTACGGTTTTGGCCTGGGGGGAATATGTACTTAGCAGTCAAATATGCCAAAGCTGATCTAGTCAGTAGTCACACTAGGCACATGGTATTTGCAAGCCATTGTGCCTTACGAAACAGAATTTAGCTTTGTACGGTCCTGCAAGGTGCAAAGAGAAAACAAGGGACCGCTTAAGATGTGGAACACTTAAACTTATCATTCCTATAGTTTATACAGATAGCTGGACTAGTGCCATGGTTTGTAGTGCTAACTGTAATGGAATTCTTTAAATAAGGTCCCACAGGAAACGCATCAAAGGGTCAGTCTTGTAATGTCCGAGAAGAGCAGGCTTTCCCGTATATGAGACAGTCATTTCCGAGAACTTCAAAAAGATGTACTTCTCAGCAAACAAAATTATATTTTACTTAAGAGGAGACCACTTTTTTATGAAAAATGGAGACAATGCAAAAATGTCATACAGATATGGTAAGTAAGGCAGTTGCTGCTTTCCTTATAATATCATCATTAGAGCAGGTAAATATGAGATGATAACTAAAATCTAACCAAACAATAGAGGAATTATGGACTAGGTTGAAGACCGACATTAGATTACTTAATCCTCAAAGGTATTGTCAATGTAAATTTACTTTTAGAAAAATCTGATTAATAATGCAGACAGAGATGATGAATTGCATAGCTTGACATAGGCATGTGTCATGGATGCTGGGTACCATGGAGGTAGCAACAAGCCACTTTGCTTTTGCAAGGGTATTTAGATACAGGTAAAGGGTGGCAAATGGAATACTTGTCCTGGGCAAAAGAAAGCCTAGTTACGATTTGGCTTCACTGGTTCCAAACTGCTTTTGTCCATGTTTGTTAGTCCCCATTATCAGCAGCAGAACCGATACATTTGAGATTGGCTGATTAACAGGGCTACACTTTGTAAAGACAATAACTTTTCTAGGGTTTCTCTAGCACACAGTCTAAGGCCTAGTTCACATATGCGTCAGAGGTTCAATTCGGACCCTTATTTGCATGTTCACTTGGGAAGTATGGGAAAAATACATGGACACTCTGGGTGTCTGTTGTGAAATGGATCCTCAGGTGTCTGTTTTCACCTCTGTGCCGGAGGTTCCGAACAGAACCTCCAACACATATGTGAACCAAGCCTAAGATCGTAGTATAAGTCTATTGTCTTTGCACTTGGTGAATAAATCTTACTTGGGCAGTATTATGTAAATGATGCACTCCGGAGGCATTACTGGCAGTTTTGATGCATCACTAGATGGATTACGGTGGGACTTACTGCAAATGTCCAACACTTTTGGATTCCAATGCTGGTAAGTACTTTATGAATAAAGTATACTTAGTAATACAGTAATAGATAGAAAGGGTGGATGACAGTACCCAGAAACGTTTTTAAGTTATAGCTTTTCAGCTTATGTACTAAAAGGAACATAGTTGATCTAATAACTATGCATATACATTTGAAAGGTCAGTAGAGAGATGATGTGGTTCTTGGATGTAATAATATGACAAGTTGTGGTTACTAAACTCATTGATCCAGGGATTAATTCTTTTTGCCAATTTGAAGCCCAGAAAGAATTCCTTCTACTTCATGGGGAGAGGAGTTGTCTTCCTCTGATTCAGCATTCTATGATCATAAGCTTAACTGGATGGACTTGGCTTTTTTGGCTGTACAAACTGTGTTAATAGGGTACCAATACATTTAATATGGTGACGGGGAAAGGATAAGCAAGTAAACTTGGCAAAACTCAAGCCACTCTTTTCTTTGTTGCCATATTACTTTTAAAAATAATTGTAGACAAAAGACTTATTTTGAGTTTGCTATCACCTTGATACTATGCAGGTGACTCATCATTGTCTTAATTAACATTCTTAACATTGACCATAGACATATATGTATTGGTGTTTAAGTAGGTGGTGCACCTATGCTAGAGTACCTAAGAGGGTTAAGGGTCTTCACCAACATGAAAGACAGGGCAAGGCCGTGTCAGATTTTGAACTGGGGTCCAAGAGCTTTAATTTACACTTTAGATGCTGGATCTAAAAGGTCACAGTTCCTTACATCACAAGGTTGTGATATCACATTGCTCCCCAATGATTGTTCTTATTGCATACTTCTTTTAATTTATCCGAGGGGTTGACCAAATAAAAAAACTTTCTATGCTGCCTCTGCTCTAGTACTCTCCTGTGTTCCTTTATTTACATGTGCATATTATTCAATACATTCTAATTGATATAGAGAATATCAGGGTTATAGAAACATAATAATATATTTTGATTTACTATCTGATTTATACAAAAGAAAAATGTGTTCCCAGAGGACCCTTACACGTTCAGAATAAAAATTTCAGTGCCCCAAAATTTTAGATTTAGTCCTCCTACTCTTTGAGGCCCAAATTTACAGAAAAACCCCTGGCTTATTGCAGCACAGATGTGTAATTGTGGTATTTATCGCATATTATATACACTGACAAGCAAAAGCGTAACAAGTTTGAACTACGCTTTCAGGCCCCCTATCATAGTCACAAAACTTTGAACCTGAGAATACCATTATTTTATGACAATCATCTTGGATATCTCATACATAAAATTTTATTGCAATATTTTGCATATGCTTAGTTTGCAGATTTTTGCATGTACTTCATCGTTACAGTTTTGCCCTTTTTAAAACTAAATTTAAATTTTTTATTTTGTTAGTATTTTTTAAAAACCACTTTTTGGGTTTCAACATTGCCTGTTTTTTTTGGGCATGTTTTTGATCAATTCAAGTATTCCTTGACCCAAATCTAATCCCAGGTCTCTTCTACACATTTCCAATCTTGGTGCATACTGGTCAATCACCTGGGTACAAATACAGATTTTTTTTCAACTCTACCTGATCCAGTAACTCTACTTGATTGTCAGTGAGCCCTTTATCCACCAAACTCCCTATTTTCGGGGTTTTTGTCCTGCTGGAACACTAGTCGCCTTTTCTACCCATAATACTCGGATCAAAAAAAAAAATTTTTTGTAGTTTCTCACCTAGTCCCACTGAGTCACCTCGATCCCGGTTAGTATTAAAAACCATTAGCTGGGAAAAAACCCCCTATCATCAGGGTTTTTCCACTGAACTTGACAGTCCCTTCAATCTCTTGTTCCGTTAGATGCCTTATCCCATGTTTATTATAGAACCATTTGCACCCATTAGAGCCCAGTCTATTAACTTATGTCTCATCACTCCAAATCATCCATTTCCAATCTTCTACTGTCCACTTTTTGTACATTTTTGCAAACTGGAGCCGACGCTTTTTATGACGATATTAAGACAAGGCTTCTTCTCCTTTTTTGGCCCAAAAATTTCCCAAAATTGTGTAATACTGTTTCATGGTGCTTGGGATTGAAATCTGTGATTAACTGTTTGAAGCTCCCCTCCATTGCCGTGTTTGTT
>JAODAL010067288.1:0-17363 GCA_025379985.1 Phyllomedusa bahiana | reverse complement strand
GTGGGCAGTCACTGTACATACATTACTTATCCTGTACTGATTCCCAATTACTTCAGAGTTGAAATCTTCCTGTATGCCTGACTCCTGCTCTGAGCTTGTTCTGGTAATTTTTTTACTCAAAATATTGCTCCTCATTTATCAAAAACTGTCTAATGGTAAAACTGGACAACCAACAGAGCCCTAAAAACCAAATAGAGCCATAAAAACAATAAGCCCCATCAACCAACCAGAGCCCATAGCCACCAATCAGTGCCCATGGCGACCATTCCGAGCTCACAGCAACCAATCAGAGTGCAGCTTTTTTTCTGTACTGTTTGGGGAAAAAGAAAGGGGCTCCTTTATTGGTTGCTTTACGGGTTGATTGGGTTTCAATGAAGGGGGTCCCGATTTTTTGTATGGGCAACAAGGAGGGTCTTACCATTATACAGTTTTGATAAATGTTCCCGGTATCTTTACACCCAATGTAGGAGAATCTAACTCTCCCACCACAAAGAAGGACCTAAGCCGACCTGTGAATGATGCTTGACAAGCTCGGGGCATAATGGAAGCTCGGGGTGAGTCTCACATGTACTGCTGTTTCCCCGGGCATAATGAAATGGGGGGGGTCTCACTGCTTACTGACTGTCCCAGGGCATTATGGGAAACTGGTGTGATCTACATGTTACTGGGCTGTCCCAGGGCAAATGAAGCTGGGTGGTCTACATGCTTACTGCTGTCTTCCCCGGGGTAATGGAAGCTGGGGGTGAGTCTCACATGCTTATGATGTCTCCCGGGGGATAATGAAACTGGGGGTGGTTCCCATGTTACTGACCGTTCCAGGGATAAGGAAGTGGGGTGGGGGTCTCACATCTTACTGAGTCCCAGGGGATAATGGAAACGGGGGTGATCTCACTGCTTACGACTGTCCCAGGGCATAATGGAAGCTGGGGAGTTTTTACAGCTTATGACTGTCTCCGGGATAATGGAAGCTTGGTGATCTCCAAGCTTACTGACTGTCCCAGGGCTAATGGAAGCTGGGGTGGTCTCAATGTATTGACTGTCTCCCGGGGGCTAATGGGGTGGGGTGAGTCTACATGCTTACTTACTGCCCAGGGAAAAAGGAGCTCGGGGGGGGTTCACATGCTTTTGACTGTTCAGGGGTAATGGGGCTGGGGGAGTCTCACATGCTTACTGACTGTTTCCAGGGCATAATGGAAGCTGGGGGTGAGTCTCACATGCTTACTGACTGTCTCCGGGATATGGAAGCTCGGTGAGTTCCAGTTACGAAAAGTTCCAGGGCAAAAGGAAACTCGCGTGATTTACAATGCTTTCTGACGTCTCCCGGGCATAATGGAAGCTGGGGTGAGTCCCATGTTACTGACTGTCTCCCCGGGGTAAAAGAAGCCGGGTGAGTTTCCCCATGTTACTGATTCCCAGGGGATAATGGAAGTCGGGTGAGTCTCAACTTTCTTACTGACTGTCTCCAGGGCATAATGGAAGCTCGGGGTGAGTCTCACATGCTTACTGACTGTCTCCAGGGCATAATGGAACTGGGGGGAGTTTACATGCTTACTGAGTTTCCGGAAAAAATGGAAGCTGGGTGAGTCTCACATGCTTACTGACTGTCTCCAGGGCATAATGGAAGCTCGGGGTGAGTCTCACATGCTTACTGACTGTCTCCAGGGCATAATGGAAGCTCGGGGTGAGTCTCACATGCTTACTGACTGTCTCCAGGGTATAGTGGAAGCTCGGGGTGAGTCTCAATCTATTTACTTTTCCCGGCTAATGGAACTGGGGTGAGCTCAATGCTTACTTACTTCCCAGGGGGATTTGGAAGCTGGGGTGGCTCAAGCTTACTGACTGTCTCCAGGGCATAATGGAAGCTCGGGGGGATCTACAGTTGACTGTCTCCGGGCATATGGAAGCTCGGGTATCTCACATGGGATACTGACTGTCTCCAGGGCATAATGGAAGCTCGGTGTGAGTCTCACATGCTTACTGACTGTCTCCAGGGCATAATAGAAGCTCGGGGTGAGTCTCACATGCTTACTGACTGTCTTCAGGGCATAATGGAAGCTCGGGGTGAGTCCACATGCTTTCTGACTTCCCAGGGATAAAAAGGAAATTGGGGGAATCCACATGTTATGACTGTTCCACTAAACTGAAAAATATGATTTCAGCTGGATTTTTGTTCTCAATATGTCCAGAAAAGACCTATAAAATGCATGGTTTTAAATGGAAAACGGGGGGCCGGCCACGGACCGTTGGGGCATGGGGCTGAGGGGAAATTTAAACCCCCACCCCCTTCCTTTCCGCCAAATGGAACCATTAACCATTGCCTGACCGGGCTTGTGTTAGTTTTCTTTAGCACATGTCAGTGTTCATTGTGGGGTGTAATCTGGGGTCAGTGTTCATTGTGGGGCGTAATCTGGGGTCAGTGTCCATTGTGGGGCGTAATCTGGGGTCTGCCTTTTCTTACTTCCTTATGTTATATTCGTAATTGGGGTCAGTTAGGGGAAGTTCCTTATTTTGTGATAACCATTTTTTTTTTCATTGGCGAACTTTGGGGGGATCAGAAGTCCCTCTATACATTGTTAATGTGGTAAATGACTGTTCTAGCTGCAAACGTCCGGTTGTTAATGCAATATCCACATAGGTGCATAGAGGCCCATTCCCAACACCCCAGTGCTCTAATGGTGCATTGTGTTTGCTAACTGTGTCAGAAAGCTTTTGGATATTTTCAACACCCTTGAAAACCCTTGTGCAGGTATGTTAGCACAGCTGAAAACAGTTTGGTTGATTAGAGAAGCTATAAAACTGACCTTCCTTTGAGTTGAGAATCTGGAGCATTACATTTGTTGGTTCGATTAACCCCGCAAAATGGCCAGAAAAAGAGAACTTTCATGTGAAACTGGACAGTCTATTCTTGTGCTGAGAGATGAAGGCTGTTCCATGCGAGAAATTGCCAAAAACTGAAGATTTCCACAACGGGTGTACTACTCCCGTCAGAGGAGAGCACAAACAGGCTCTAACCAGAGTAGAAAGAGAAGTGGGAGGCCCCGCTGCACAACTGAGCAACAAGACAGTACATTAGAATGCCAAAGGTCTGTGTTTTGCCAAGTTTTGTCAATACAGGTTCTAGATACAGCTTTAAAGAAGGCCAATCAATCAGGATGCAACGCAATTTTATTTAACATGGGAAAATAAAATCAATTATGATAAACTGGTTACAGAAAATTAGTATGACATTGGGGACAGTTTTGCTAAATAAAGTATTTACAAAGGTTTAAAATACTTACAAACTTCACTCAGAGCTTAAAAACATCAAACCCGTTTTTTTTTTAACTTCAGCCATGAGAAGCTTAATGGCGAAAACAGGGAACTCCAGGGACAACACCAGCGAGAGCGTCCTCAGCACTGAGTACCAGCTTCTAATTTTACCAAAGCCTCTCTGGTTCTTATAAGTCTTAAACAAAAAAACTGGCAGACACAACCTATGTATTGTGTCCACTTAGAATACAACGTTCTTTTGTATTACCTCATCTTGTATCATGGAGGGGCCTGCTCACTGAGACTAAGATAAGGAAATACAGAATCACTCGGGAAAACCCGAGATGCGGCCCCCTTAGTCGTAAATTAAGTGAAGTCTGTAGGCTTGAGAGCTAAACAGAGGTATGCAAGCCTGTGTGATTATAGCTTGTGATACAACAATGGAATTATAATTAGTTTAATATACAAGAACTGGAAATTATGACATCAAATTGTCACAAATTTCCCTAGCACTACAGTCTGCTACGCTGGAATTGCTGCAAAGGGAGTATTCTTTGGGGGAAAGCAAATTTAAAGTAAAAAAAATTTTTATTTCAAAAAAAATCCTTTTTTTCAAACCTTTTACAATGTCTGGACGAGATTTCATTCATTCTGCAATCTTTTGTTAAAAAAAGTATCGGGGGAAAAAATTAAAATTGCGGGATGACCCCAAAAATTTTTTGAATGGAGTGTTTATATATAAATATTTTTTATATACCATTATAATGTACAATCTGCTGTAACCGGCCCCGACCCGGGATTATATCTACAGGTTACAATGTCGGACATCGCTTCATCTATAACAGACCAGGGATGACCTCAGAGTTGGTTTTTCCCCGGGCCCGGGTTATCTGCGGAGCTTTTGCCCAGTGTCCACGACGACAGGGGCTCTGGTGAGTTTCTTGATTGTTTTTCTTGCAGGTTTTCCCCAGGGCCTGGAGGGGGTCGGTCCTAGAGGTGTGTGCTCCTGAGGGTGTGCTCCTGGGGGTGTGTGCTCCCCGGGGGTGTCGGCTTGGGGGGGTTGGGCACCTGGGAAATGTCGGGGTCCGGAGGGGTCGGCTCTGGAGGTGTCGTGCTCCTGGAGTGTCGGGCCCCCCTGGAGGGTCGGGCCCTGGGGGTGCGGCTCCTGGGGTGTCGTGCTCCTGGAGGTGTCGGGGTCCGGGAGGTGTGGGCCCCTGGAGGTGTCGGGTCCAGGGGTGTCAGGTTTTGGGAAGTGTCTCCCCTGGAGGTGTGGGCCCCTGGGGGTGTCGGGCTCTGGAGGTGTCGGGCCCCTGGAAGTGTGGGCTCCTGGGGGTTCGTGCCCCTGGAGGTGTGGGGCCCCTGGAGGGGGGTTTGTGGAGGGTCGTCTCGTGGAGGTGTCGGGTCCGGAGGTGTCGGGCTCCGGGGAGGTGTGGGTCCTGGGGGGGTTTTTGGGCTCCTGGGGGTTTTCGGGCCCCTGGAGGTTTTTGGGCTCCTGGGAGGTGTGGGCTCCTGGAGGTTTTGGGCTCCTGGGGGTGTGGGGTCCGGGGGGTGTCGGGCCCCGGGAGGTGTGGGGCCCCCGGGAGGGTGGGGGCCCCTGGAGGTGTCGTTTTTGTGGAGGTGTCGGGTCCTGGAGGTGTGTGCTCCTGGGGGTGTCGGGCTCCTGGAGGTTCGGGGTCCTGGGGTGGGGGTCCTGGAGGTGTGGGCTTTCCAGAGGTGTGGGGTCCTGGGGGTGTCGTGCTCCTGGGGGTGTCGGTCCGGGGGGTGTCGGGCCCGGGAGGTGTCGGCTCCTGGAGGGTCGGCTCTTGGGGGTGTCGGGTTCCTGGAGGTGGTGCCCCTGGGGGTGCGGGCTCCGGGGGGGTGTCGGGTCCGGGGGGTGTCTGCTCCTGGAGGTTGGGCTCCGGGGGGGTTCGGGCTCCTGGAGGTGTGGGGGCTCCTGGGGGTGTCGGCCCTGGAGGTGTCGGGTCCTAGAGGTTGGGGCTCCTGGAGGGTGTCGTGCTCCTGGGGGTGTCGGGTCCTGGAGGTGTATGCTCCTGGAGGTGTCGTCTCCTGGAGGTGTCATCCCCTTTGGGGTGCGGGCCCGGGAGGTGTGGGTCCTGGAGGTGTCGGGGCCCCCTAGAGGTGGGTGCTCCTGGAGGTGTCGTGCTCCGGGGGTGTCGGGCCCCTGGAGGTGTCGGGTCCTGGAGGTGTGGGCTCCTGGAGTGTGGGGCTCCTGGAGGTGTGTGCTCCTGGGGTGTCGGGCTCCTGGGGTGTCGGGCCCCTTTGGGGGTGTCGTGCTCCTGGGGGTGTCTGTCCGGGAAGGTGTCGTGCTCCGGGAAAGGGTGTGTCCTTGGGGGTGGGTCTGGAGGTTCGTGTTCCTGGGGGTCGTGCTCCTGGAGGGTCGGCTCCGGGGGGGGTTTTTGGGGCTCCGGGGAGTTGTCGGGCCCCTTTGGAGGTGTCGTGCTCCTGGAAGTGTTGGGCTCGTGGAGGTGTCGTGCTCCTGGAGGTGTCGGGCTCCTGGGGGTGTCGTGCTCCTGGAGGTGTCGTGCTCCTGGAGGTGTCGTGCTCCTGGGGGTGTGGGGCTCCAGAAGGTGTGGGGGCTCCTGGAGGTGTCGTGCCCCTGGAGGTGTCGTGCTCCTGGGGTGTCGGGCTCCTGGAGGTGTCGGGTCCTGGGGTGTCGTGCTCCTGGAAGTGTCGGGCTCGTGGAGGTGTCGTGCTCCTGGAAGTGTCGGGTCCTGAGGTGTCGGGCTCCTGGAGGTGTCGTTCTCCTGGGGGTGTCGGGCTCCTGGAGGTGTCGGGATCCTGGAGGTGTCGTGCTCCAGGAGGTGTCGTGCTCCTGGGGTGTCGGGCTCCTGGGGGTGTCGGGCTCCTGGAGGTGTCGGGCTCCTGGAGGTGTCGTGCTCCTGGTGGTGTCGTGCTCCTGGTGGTGTCGGTCTCCTGGTGGTGTCTGGCTCGTGGAGGTGTCGGGCTCGTGGAGGTGTCGGGCTCCTGGAGGTGTCGTGCTCCTGGAGGTGTCGGGCTCCTGGAGGTGTCGGGCTCGTGGAGGTGTCGGGCTCCTGGAGGTGTCGGGCTCCTGGAGGTGTCGGGCTCCTGGGGGTGTCGGGCTCCTGGAGGTGTCGTGCTCCTGGAGGTGTCGTGCTCCTGGAGGTGTCGGGCTCCTGGGGGTGTCGTGCTCCTGGAGGTGTCGGGCTCCTGGAGGTGTCGGGCTCCTGGAGGTGTCGGGCTCCTGGAGGTGTCGGGCTCCTGGAGGTGTCGGGCTCCTGGAGTGGTCGTGCTCCTGGCGGGGTCTGGCTCCTGGTGGTGTCGTGCTCCTGGTGGTGTCGTGCTCCTGGGGGGGTCGTGCTCCTGGAGGTGTCGTGCTCCTGGTGGTGTCGGGCTCCTGGAGGTGTCATGCTCCTGGAGGTGTCATGCTCCTGGATGTGTCGTGCTCCTGGAGGTGTCGGGCTCCTGGAGGTGTCGTGCTCCTGGGGGTGTCGTGCTCCTGGAGGTGTCGGGCTCCTGGAGGTGTCGTGCTCCTGGAGGTGTCGGGCTCCTGGGGGTGTCGGGCTCCTGGAGGTGTCGGGCTCCTGGAGGTGTCGGGCTCCTGGGAGCTGCGTCCATATTAGTTTCGTGTTAGTTTCCTTCTTTCTATCAGGAATCCCCAGATTATTGGGATAATCCCGCAGGGGAGCTCCGGGGATGTTCTGCTGCTGATGGAGGTGCCAGTGTAACAGGGGCAGGAGGGGACCATCCGGGCTCCTCATCATCTGGGACCCGGGAACCATCTCCCTTTGGTGATGTGAGAGGACGAGGTGTCCGGACGACCCTCTCCTGCTCTGTGCAGCTTTCATGCTTGGACTTTCTATCTGCAGAATGACTCCACTATGAGGTGCGGGCTCTGGAGACCTCACGGGACAAAGCTCTTATGTATTCTGTCCAAGCACTGGTTCTCCTTGTCACCTAATGGGGCTACAGGAGAGGCCGTGCACTGCTGTGTTACCCCAGAGCACCCAAGGGACTCAAGCGGGCCCACACCCTAGAGTAGGCGAATACAGTCATAGGGGAATTAGTTGCCTCCAGACGTCTCTGTCCTTTCCTGTCGCCTCTGCCACCTTCAGCTTCCTCTGTCCTCTTCACAACCCTCTGTCTCCTCCAGTTGTCTCTGTCCTTTCCAATCCCCTTGGTTTCCTCTAGATTCCTCTGTGCCCTCCATATCACTCTGTACAAACTTCTCTGTCCTGTCCAGACTCCTCTGTTCCCTTCCTCTGCTCCTCCAGACCCTTTGCCCATCCAGACCCCTTTTCCACTACAAGATCCTTCTGTCCGCTCGAGACCTCTCTGTGTTTTCAGGTAGTTCTGTACTTTCCTGATATTGCTGTCCCCTCCAGACTCCTCTGTCCCCTCCAGACTCCTCTGTCCTCCTCCAGACTCCTCTGTCCCCTCCAGACTCCTCTGTCCCCTCCAGACTCCTCTGTCCTCCTCCAGACTCCTCTGTCCTCCTCCAGACTCCTCTGTCCTCCTCCAGACTCCTCTGTCCTCCTCCAGACTCCTCTGTCCCCTCCAGACTCCTCTGTCCCCTCCAGACTCCTCTGTCCCCTCCAGACTCCTCTGTCTCCTCCAGACTCCTCTGTCCCCTCCAGACTCCTCTGTCCCCTCAGACCCTTCCTTCCTCTCCAGACTTCTTTGTCCCTGATACCACTTTGCCTCCTCCAAATGCTTCTCTCCTCATCAGATTCCTCTGGCCCCTCCAGTCCATTTGGTTTCCTCCAGACTCCTCTGTCCTCCCCGCACCCTTTGTCTCCTCCAGTTGCATTTTTCTCCTTTGAATCCATTGGTTTTCTCCAGATCTCTCTGGAAACTCCAGTATTTTGTGTCCCACTCAGACCGCCTGGTCCCCACTAGTCTGTTTTCTCCCTGTAGGCTCCTCTGTCCTTCTCCAGACTCCACTCCTTCTAAGACTCCTCTGTCCTTTCCAAACTCTTCTGTCCTCCTAATCCCTCTGTCCCATCCAGACTCCTGTGTCCTCTTCCAGATGCCTCTGCCCTCTTCTAGACCCCTCTGCCCCCCTCCATACCTCTCTGTCCTCTTCAAGACCCATCTGTCCTCCTTTAAACCCCTCTGCCCACTCCTGTCTCTCCAGACCCCTCTCTCCTTCCCCTCCATAACCCTTTCCAGACCCTTATGTCCTGCTCCAGACTCCTCTTTCCCCTCCATACTCTTTTTCCCTCCAGACCCCACTGTCCTTCTCCTGATTAATCCGCTCCTTCCAGACACCTCTGCCCCCCTCCATACCTCTCTGTCTCCCTCAAGATCCATTTGTTCTCCTTTAAACCCCTCTGCCCACTCCTGTCTCTGCAGACCCTTCTGTCCCCTTCAGCTTCCTCTGTCCCCTCCAGACTATTCTTTCTCACTGACTCCTCTTTCCCCTCTAGACCCCTCTGTCCTCCTCCACCCCTCTCTGCCCACTCCTGTCTCTTCAAACCGCTCTGTCCCCTCCAGACCCCTCTGTCCCCTCCAGACCCCTCTGTCCTCCTCCACCCCTCTCTTCCCACTCCTGTCTCTTCAAACCCCTGTCCCCTCCAGACCCCTCTGTCCCCTCCAGACCCCTCTGACCTCCTCCACCCCTCTCTGCCCACTCCTGTCTCTCCAGACCCCTCTGTCCCCTCCAGACCCCTCTGTCCTCCTCCACCCCTCTCGTCCCACTCCTGTCTCTGTAGACCCCCTCTGTTCCAGACTCTTCGAGTGCGGGATTATCATATGTGTTGGTGTTTGAACGTTTCTGAACCTTTCAGGATTTTCTATATTTTTATATAAATTTAACTTATAACTAAAAGTAAAGAACCAAATCAAACAAAGGAGTCAAAATATTAGATTTAGTCATTTATTTATTGAGGAAAATGATCCAATATCTGTGAGTGGTAAAAGTATGTGAACCCTTTGCTTTCAGTATCTGACACGGTGCCTGGTGCAGCAAGAACTGCATCTAAATCTTCCGGTAATCACTGATTAGTCCTGCACATCGGCTTGGAGGGATTTTTGCTAATTTCTCTGTACATTACATCTTCACCTCTGCTATGTTGGTGGTTTCCTCTGTACTGAACAGCGTCAGCTCTGTTATGTTGGGGGTTGCCTCAGTACTGAACTGCGTCACCTCTGCTATGTTGGTGGTTTCCTCTGTACTGAACAGTGTCAGTTCTATTATGTTGGTGGTTTCCTCTGTACTGAACAGCATCAGCTCTGTTATGTTGGTGGTTTCCTCTGTACTGAACAGCGTCAGCTCTACTATGTGGGTGGTTTCCTCCGTGATCTGCAGCTTCAGGTCCTTCCACAACATTTCTATTTTTGGGTGGACCCACTTCTGAGTTTCGGTCATCATTTTACTGTATGACA
Organism: Phyllomedusa bahiana; assembly: GCA_025379985.1. Lineage (NCBI taxonomy): Eukaryota > Metazoa > Chordata > Amphibia > Anura > Hylidae > Phyllomedusa > Phyllomedusa bahiana. The sequence continues at coordinate 7,769 of JAODAL010067288.1, read as the reverse complement.
GATTTTCTCTTGAGGTTTAGCTCACGGACAGATGTCCTCACATTTTTCCTTAGAATTTGTTGGTAGAATTCAGAATTCATTTTTTCTAAAAGAGATGACAAGCCATCCTGGCCCGATGGAGCAAAACTGGCCAAGCCGTGATTCTACCGCCACTGTGTGTCACAGATGTTATACTCCATGATACTACCACCATTGTGTGCCACAGATGGTAGGATCCATTATACTACAACCACCATGTGTCACAGATGGTATGATCCATGATACTACCACCACTGTGTGTCACAGATGGTATGATCCATGATACTACCACCATGTGTCACAGATGGTATGACCGTGATTCTACCACCACCATGTGTCACAGATGGTATGACCCATTATACTCCTAATACCGTGTGTCACAGATGGTATGATCCGTGATGCTACCACCACCGTGTGTCACAGGTGAGGTTTTTATGCTGGAATGCTGGGTTTTCCTTTCGCTGAGCATAACGCTTCTTATTTACACCAAAAGCCCCAGTTTAGTCTCATCCATCCACAAAACATGGCTCCAGTAGCTGCTGGCTTTTCCATGTGGTTTTTAGAAAGCTGCATATTGGAAGCAATGTTCTTATTGCAGAGCAGCAGCTTCTCCTTGTAATCCAGCCATGGACACCATTGTGGTACATTGTTCTCCTGATGAGGGACTCATGACACTTTTTTTGCAATATTGAAAGAACATGCCATAAATGTGTGATAGGTGCGGGTCCCACCTCTGGTCAACTACTCCTGGGGAGGGTAATAATGGTCTTCAGTCTCCTCTAGTTGTACATAGTCTGACTGTCCAACTCTTTGGAGATGGTTTTGTAACCTTTTCCAGCCTGATGAGCATCAACATCTCTTCTTCTCCACAGAATTCTCCTTATCGGCGCCTGATGCTCTTCTGCAAAGATGTTTTGTGAAAATCAGACTTTGATAGATCTCTGTTCCAGAAATAAAATAGGTGGCCCCTCGCACCTTATTGTCATCCCATTGACTGAAAACACCTGAATCCAGGCTTGGACAACATACGCCCTCCGGGCCTCATGCGGCCTTTCTGGCAGCCGGCAGTGGCCCACAAAGGGGTGCGGCTTGTGTAATCCTGGAAATGAGTGGCACTTTCTAGTTTGGGGGCAGTACCACCTGGTTTTGGGGCGTTCCCCAGCCCTCCGGAGGCGGTCCCAGATGGCCCGATCCCCAGGTCCTTCAATGTTGTTGGGTTCTGCTCTATTTTCACCTTCTCCTACTCCTAAAGGTTCACGTAGTTTTTCCGCTCCCAGATAAGTGATATTGGATCATTCTCCAAAAATCAAAAAATAACCAAGTCTAATATTTTAGATTCATTTTTTTGATTTCTTTCTTTTTCTGCTCTATTCATTTTTGTGAAAATCTGATGAGGTTTTAGGTCAAATTTATGCAGAAATATAGAAAATTCTGAAGGGTTCACAAAGTGTCAAGCTCCACAATAGATATAAAGGGTCAAGAAGCTCAATGTCCGGCTCTCTGTTTTCATCAACATCTTCCATTGGGGGGTTATAGGGAGTCGGGACACCCCTGCACCCGTTGGGGGATCTTCTGGTCCCACTGACATTGGGTGTATCGGGCACCTTTGGTCCATAATGAACCTGTATCAGCCTCGGAATGAGTAAAAGTGAAGTCTCCAAATGTAACTTTTCTCTTCATTTCTAAGGTGAAGCCGAAGCGACTTCTGCTGAATGTGTTACAATCTGTGGGAGCCCGGAAGGAAACCTTCACCATGAGAGAGGTGACCGTGACGCCCCCTGACCGCAGGTCCCATCGCTCTCCCCTGTAACGTCCTTGTACTTCTGCTTCAGGTCATTCACCATCTTTTCCGGTACATTACGGCCAATCGGTTGTATGACAAGAAACAGCGCCAGATTGTCTGCTGCTCTGGGGGTCCTCTGGAAGAGCTTTTTGGGGTCCGGAGCTTCTCTATTATGGAAGCCAAGTAAGTGACCGGCTTTTAGTAGGATATGGAGTATTTGTCTTAAAACCAATATTCCTGGAAAACTATTTTTATTAGATTTGTGGGCAATATTTTTTTTCTGTTATTTATTGATGACGTTATATCAGTGGATTCCTCAGGGGGGCGCTAGAGGCTACAAACACCATCTGTGAGTAAAGCAGGATTTCTGTGTTTCAGGACGTTGCGGGAAATGATCTCTAGAAACCTGGCGGCTGCAGATTCAGAAGGTAAAATTCTGATGAAATTAGGTTGGGAGTTTGGGGAGACCACATAGAGGAGCGGCGCTCACAGATGCTGGGTAATGGCTCCATGGTGGCAGAGTAACACTGCTGAGAGAGGCGCCTGCTCCGGAGATAAAAGCGCAGCCGTGTATTGTGCCCGATTCACTACAATCTGGTCGCTGCCTCTGTGATAAGAATATGACCTGCACAGCGCAGGCGCGTTCTCCACACTCTCAGCTTTGGAGTCTGAGCCGCTATCTTCACAGGGAATGACTCCAAAGGTGACGCTATTCCAATCACTGGGATGTTATCACTGTATGATTGATGGGGGTCTAACCACTGGGACCCCCACCTGAGAATGAAGAGGACACAGCACTATATACCATCACTGTATGATTGATGGTGGTCTAACCACTGGGACCCCCACCTGAGAATGAAGGGGGCACAGCACTATATGCCATCACTGTATGATTGATGGTGGTCTAAAGACTGGGACCCCCACCTGAGAATGGAGGGGGCACAGCACTATATCCCCACACTGTATGATTGATGGTGGACTAACCACGGGGACCCCCCCCTGAGAATGAAGGGGGCACAGCACTATATGCCATCACTGTAAGATTGATGGGGGTCTAACCACTGGGACCCCCACCTGAGAATGAAGGGGGCATAGTGCTATATGCATCACTGTATGATTGATGGGGGTCTAACCCCTGGGACCCCCACCTGAGAATGAAGGGGGCACAGCACTATATGCCATCACTGTATGATTGATGGGGGTCTAACCACTGGGACCCCCACCTGAGAATGGAAGGGGGCATAGTGCTATATGCCATCACTGTATGATTGATGGTGGTCTAACCCCTGGGACCCCCACCTGAGAATGAAGGGGGCACAGCACTATATGCCATCACTGTATGATTGATGGGGGTCTAACCACTGGGACCCCCACCTGAGAAGGAAGGGGGCACAGTGCTAAATGTTATCAGTGTAGATTAGAGGATGGAAAAACCAATGGGACCCCACCTGAGAATGGAGGGGGCAAAGCGCTATATGCATCAGGGTATGATTGATGCTGGTCTAACCACTGGGACCCCACCTGAGAATGGAGGGGGCACAGAACTATATGCCATCACTGTATGATTAATGCTGGTCTAACCACTGGGACCCCCACCTGAGAATGAAGAGGACACAGCGCTATATGCCATCACTGTATGATTGATGGTGGTCTAACCACTGGGACCCCACCTGAGAATGAAGAGGACACAGCACTATATGCCATCACTGTATGATTGATGGTGGTCTAACCACAGGGACCCCCATGATTCTGAGTATGAATAGGGGCGCAGCACTATTTGCCATTGCTTTATGATTGGTTGAGGTCTAACCACTTGAGAATGGCGGAGATGCCGCATGATCTGCTGTCACCTAAGGACTGATGGGGGTCTAACCACTGGGATCTCCGTTAATCCTAAAAATGAATACGAAAAGGGTGTCAAATAATAGTGTGAGCCAGAAACAAGCTTTACTAAGTACAGTGTCATATGGTTCCTGGGGCCACCACTAGGGTTGACCGTAGGGCCCACCAGTGAAGTTTATTCTTGGATCCCACCAGTGGGATTGATTTTGGGGTCCAGCAGTGAAGTTTATTGTTGGGCCCACCAGTAGAGATGATACACGGGGTCCACCAGTGGTGTTGATTCTTGGGGCCCACGATTGGAGTTGATTATTCGGGACCATCAGTGGAGTTGATTTTTGGATCCCACCAGTGGAGATGATTCTTGAGGCCACCAATGGAGTTGATTCTTGGATCCCACCATTGGAGTTGATTCTTGGGGCCACCAGTGGAGTTGATTCTTGGGTCCTACCAGTGGAGTTGATTCCTGGTGCCCACCATTGGAGTTGATTATTCGGGACCATCACTGGAGTTGATTCTTGGATCCCACCAGTGGAGTTGATTCTTGGATCCCACCAGTGGAGTTGATTCTTGGATCCCACCAGTGGAGTTGATTCTTGGATCCCACCAGTGGAGTTGATTCTTGGGGCCACCAGTGGAGTTGATTCTTGGGGCCACCAGTGAAGTTGATAGTTGGGCCCACCAGTAGAGATGATACACGGGGTCCACCAGTGGTGTTGATTCTTGAGAGTTACTAGTGGAGCTGATTCTTGGAGCCTACCAGTGGAGATGATTGTTGGAGCCACCTGTGGAGCTGATTTTTGAGGCCCACCAGTGGAGCTGATTCTTGGGGTCCACCAGTGGAGCTGATTTGTGGGATCCACCAGTGGAGTTGATTCTTGGGGCCACCAGTGGAGGTGATTCTTGGGGTCCACCAGTGGAGCTGATTCTTAGGGCCATCAGTGGAGTTTATTCTTGGTTCCTACCAGTGGAGTTGATTCCTGGTGCCCACCATTGGAGTTGATTATTCGAGACAATCAGTGGAGCTCATCCTTGGATCCCACCAGTGGAGTTGATTCTTGGGGCCACCAGTGGAGATGATTCCTAAGGCCACCAGTGGAGTTGATTCTTGGATCCCACCAGTGGAGTTGATTCTTGGATCCCACCAGTGGAGTTGATTCTTGAGTCCCACCAGTGGAGTTGAATCTTGGGGCCACCAGTGGAGTTGATACTTGGGGCCACCAGTGAAGTTGATAGTTGGGCCCACCAGTAGAGATGATACACGGGGTCCACCAGTGGTGTTGATTCTTGAGAGTTACTAGTGGAGCTGATTCTTGGAACCCACCAGTGGAGATGATTGTTGGAGCCACCAGTGGAGTTGATTCTTGAATCCCACCATTGTAGTTGACTTCTGGGGCCCACCAGTGAAGTTGATTCTTGGGCCCACCAGTAGAGATGATACATGGAGTCCACCAGTGGAGTTGATTTCTGGGGCCCACCAGTGGAGTTGATTATTTGGGACCATCAGTAGAGTTGATCCTTGGGGCTCACCTTAAAACCCCGCAAGACTTTTGCTTCCCCCTTTTCTTCCCTTTTTTTTCCAAAAGCACCCCTTCTGCTTTCCCCCATGACTCCCCATACCAGGCCTAAACCAGATTTTTCCCATTACCTTGGGGCCACCGACCCGGGGTTCAGTTCATCTCTGCGACCCAAACTTATCTTGAGAATGGCCCCCCTTTTTTGCTCACTCCCCTTTCTTTCAAAAGAGCCCCGACAGCCAAGAAAGGAGGAAAATAACAGGAAATTGTGTTATTACCCCGGAACTATGGGGCATTAATTATTCCCCAAAACCGGCCCCGGGGCCCCAGGCTCCCCAAAGTTTTCCGACGGGGGACAGAAAAGAATTGTCAAAAGGGTTTATCCCGGGGACCCATGAACACCGTGGAGAGCGACAAAAGATTGGGAAAATCAGCGTACAACCCTCCATGGCCTATCAGCTCACCCCCCATGGCCGTAGCCTTCCCCACGAAAACCAAAGGCACACCCCAAAAACCCAACATGCAGCGGGAGGGGAGAGCATATGGGGGGACTGCAGCAAAGGCAAGGGGGGGAACCATGGGGGGGCTGCTCAGGGGCCGGGGGGGAAAACAGGGGGGGCGCGGGCAGGTGGCCGGGGGGGAACTCTGGTGGGGGCTCTGCAGACGCCTGGGGAACATCAGGTGGGGGTGGAGCAAGGGCACGGGGGGAACATCATGGTGGGGGGGCACAGCCCGGGGAAAAACTCATTGGGGGCTGAGCAGGGGGCCCGGGGGGGAACTCAGGTGGGGCTGAAAGAAAGGGGGCCCGGGGAACATCATGGTGGGGACTGAAAGGGGGATTACGGGGGAACATCTTTTTGGGGGCGCAGCGGGTGGCACTGGGGGAACACATGGGGGGGACTGCAGCAGGTGGGCACTGGGGGAACACAGGTGGGGGCGCAGCGTTGGCACTGGGGAAAACTTGGTGGGGACTGCAGCAGAGGTACTGGGGGGAAAACCATAAAGGGGGGTGCGCAGTGGCACTGGGGGGAAATCATGGTGGGGACTGCAGCAGATGGCACTGGGGGAACATCATGGTGGGGACTGCAGCAGGTGGCACTGGGGGAACATCATGGTGGGGGCTGCAGCAGGTGGCACTGGGGGAACATCATGGTGGGGACTGCAGCAGGTGGCACTGGGGGAACATCATGGTGGGGGCTGCAGCAGGTGGCACTGGCAAACTTCACAGAATTGAAGGAAGGATGAATGGACAAATGTAGTGAGACGTTCTGGATACAAATCGGCTGCATCTACCAGGAGGATGAAGATGAAACGAGGGCGGACATTTCAGCAAGACAATGACACCAAACACACAGGGGACTCTCCATTATATCAGAGACAGAAGATAAAGCTGCTGGAATGGCCGAGCCGATCACTGAAGCTGAATCCAATAGAAAATCTATGGAAGGAACTAAAGCTCGGACTAGATAGAAGGAGCCCACGGAAGCTTCCGGATGTGAAGAGTGTTTGTGTGGAAGAATGGGATGTGTTCCCCCCCCCGAGCAATGCAGGCGCTAATTTGTCCATACAGGAGGCGTCATCACCAACAAAGGCTTCTGTACCAAGTATTAGATACATTTCAGGAAGCGTGTGCTTTACTTTTTCCCGGCGTCATGTCTCATAATTGCAGATAATTTCTGGACATCTATGGTTTGATTTCTTTGCCTGTGTGGATTGGACGGGTTGTTACCGACATCTGGAGAGAATTTCATGTCAATATCATCTTCAGAAATAGATTTACTTAGAAAATTGGTGATGTGTTCAATACTTATTTTACCTGCTGTATATGTTTTACACATCTGTGGGTGACCATCAGATCCTTCTCATTCTTGCTTCTTTGCTGCATTTCTCAATCAGGTAACCTAAGAGGCTTCTGATGCCCCAGTTCTGGCATCCATTAATAATGGACGACCCTGTGTGGCATCTACACACCATTAGGGACTGACAGACCCCAGTGCCTAATAATATGGCGTCTGGCGGCTCCACAGGTTTCTGTAATGATAAAGGGGTTTTCCAAGATTTATAAAAATCTCCCACTGCGATTAAATAGAAACACACCCCTAGTTACCTCTCCCTTCACCACCATTCTCTGCTGAGCTGCAGTGTTTCCTCTAGGTCCTTCACTGATGATGTCTCGTCCATGGATCACATGATGCTGCATGTACACCATGTGACCACAAAGGTCAGTGATTGGCTGCAGCATCATGTGATCCAGGAACGTGACATCATCAGTGAGGAACCTGAGGGTGGAGGGGGGTGGGCACTGGATCTCTGGAACAGTGCTGATGGGGAGGTAAGCGCAGTGGGGGGGAAAGCTTTTAAAAGTCCTGGAAAACCCATTTAAAGGGGAAAATAGTGTTGCTTATAGCACATGGCAGAATCTGTGATGGGGGCTCTGAGGTGTCCAGGTCTGAACAGAACCCAGAATAATTTCTTATGCACTGGTGACGTATGGTTGGTTTCATGTAAAATCAATCGATTTCGGGTAACAAGGACCATTTTGACCATTAGTCCAATCAGATGCATTGAATCTAGTTTTTATTGGACACTTTTACTGGTTTTCCCTTCACCAA
>JAODAL010067287.1:0-17365 GCA_025379985.1 Phyllomedusa bahiana | reverse complement strand
AGAAGACACCGGAGAGCCGAATATGGTTATATTAGAATCTGTAAGCAGAAAGTGAAGCTGGCCAGGGAGCTAACGTTGGCACCACAGCCCTGCGTCAACACATGCAGCGTCACCATCCGTGGCCTGGAGAAAACGTGGCTCAGATGTGGTGGTCCATCCTGCCGCCGCAGCAACGCAGCCAGCAGCGCCCAGTGGCACGCATGCCATTTGCAGCCAGTCAAGGCTCCACCACCTCTGCAGAAGGGAGCTGTTTCTCTTTGACATCATCTCCCGTCCAGATGCTCCTGCTCCTCGCTACTCATGGCGCCAGCAGTCGTTCAAGCGAGGCGATTGCAAAGAGACAACAAAATGCTTTCCAATCATCCTAAGGTGCAGAAGCTGACCGTACTCCTGTCCAAGTTGTTGGTGCTGCATTCTCTTCCTTTCCAAATGGTGGACTCTGCATCGTTCAGAGAACTAATGGCTTGTGCCGAGCCGAGATGGAGAGCTCCAAGCCGTAATTTCTTCTCCAAAAATGCAGTACCCTCACTTCATAAATATGTAGAACAGAAGGTGGCCAGTCCTTGAGCTTATCGGTTGTTCCAAGTGCACGGCAGCGCGACGTCTGAGCTGTAACAAACGGTCAGGCCAGTACATGTCCTTTACGCCCACTGGGTGAATGTGCTTCCTGGCCAGCACACCAACAACTTGGACAGGAGACGCCATCTCCTCCACGTTGTCAAACTGCGCTCCTGCCCAATGTCTGCCCCTCCTCCTCCACCACCACACCATCTCAGCCTCCACAAGTACTGCTCCATCATACCACATGTGTAGGGCACAAGGGGTGTCACGCAGTTCTACACCTGCTTGCCTCGGCGAACGAAGTCACACAGGGGAGGAACTGCTCCGCGTCATGCAGCAAGAAATCGATGTGTGGCTTTCACTCCGCGCCAACTGCAAATCGGAACCATGGTGACGGACAATGGGAGGAACATGGTGTCCGCACTGCACCGAGGAGGGATGGTCCATGCGCCTTGCATGGCGCACTTGTTCAATCAGGTTGTGAAAAGGTTCATGAAGTGTTCCACCGATCTTCAGGAGTTTCTGAAAATGGGGCCCGAAACTGTGCATGCACTTCATCCATTCCTACAAAGCCAGGAACACCCTCCTCGAGTTGCAGCGGCAGAACGGCCTCCCCAACACACTCTGATATGCGATGTTTCCACCCGTTGGAATTCCAGCCTGCACATGTTGGACCGACTGTATGAACAGAGAAAGGCCATTAACGATTTTTTTGATGATCCAGCGGACAGAGTACTCCCCTGTGGTAACTTTGATGTCAGCCAGTGGCAGCTCATGCGTGACACCTGCCGTTTGTTGAGGCCATTCGAGGAGGCCACGTTATTTGTCAGTCGCCAGGACTAAAGGGATAATAACGTCATTCCACTGCTTCAATGTCCTGGGAAAAGATGCTGAAAAATCTGTCTGGCAGGGGACTGGAGACTTGCGACTACATCTCGCGGCCACATGAGTCCGGTGGGACTGAAATGGAGGAGGAGGAGGAGGGCATTGGAGCAGAAAGCATTGTCTGGTGAAATGAGTGGATTTTCTACCCAGGTGACAAGAGAGGAGGAGCAGGAGCAGCGGAGGAGGTAATGGAGATGAGGAAGACGAGGCAGATGACCCCAAGCACCGTGGCAGTATACAGTGGAGATGGAGGCAGGGAGCCCCTCGAGTCACTTGTGGGAATGGCCCGCAGCATGCTGATTTGCCTGGCTAGGACAGCCGAATAGTCAGCATCCGGCAGAGGGATGACTTCTGGCTCTCCACCCTATTGGACCCTCGCTACCGTCCAAAATGGAGCCTTTTTCCCACTATTAGAGGAGGACAAACTCAAATACTATAGGGAAATCCTCCGTAAGTCAGTTGGCCGCTGCCTATGTGCGGCATCGTCCCTCCTCTGACAGGTCTGACCGGGGGTTCTTCAGCGCTCACGTACTACTGCCGCGGCTGCTGGGGAAGGTGTGAGGTAGGAGCAGTACCAGCTTCCATCAGCAGCAACCTAAGTCTGGAGTCACTGATGAGCAGCTTCCTTCACCCGCCTAGTGAGAGGGCAGTCTCCAGCAGCAGAGCAGGACCTGGAGCAGACCCTGACCCAAGCAGGTGGTGGCCTATTGGACAGCACTCTGCCACCCCAGTTATAAAATCGCTGGACTACTGGGCAGCCAAACTGGATGTGTGGCCAGCACTTGCCGATTTTGCAGTGAGTAGCGTCCTGCCCGCCAGTAGTGGGCATCAGAGCGGGTGTTCAGTGAGGCGGGAGCCATCATACCCAACAGGAAAACCCGCCATGTCCATCGGAATTGTGGGAACGACTGGGGACCTTTTTCAAGATGATATCAGGCGTGATCGGCCAGATATCCACACACCAATGCCATTAGGCGTCAGACTACTTCAGCATGACGACTCTCCCAAACTGTGAGAACTGAGTCTTGTTCAAACTACCTGCCTCACACTATTCTGATAGCCGCCACCCGCCTGATGCCACACATCTGCTGACATTTCTCCATCTGCCACCAACCATCTTTACCAGGGACTGTATTGCCACCCACCTCCACACTCTGTCATTGTGCCACTTTAATGACCACTCATGCTGCTGTTGCTGTTGCCGTGACATCCACACTGTGTCGATTGTCCACTCTCCGGGGTGACCTCATGCTGTATGCTCCTGCCACCGTCACATCCCACTCTCTGTCATTGTGCCACTCTTTGTCCTACTCCTGTTTTTTGCCACCTACAGAAATGTCATTGTGCCACTGTCTACACTCATGCTGCTGCTGCCGTGACCTACACACTGTGTCATGTCCACTGTATCTGACCTCACGCTGCCTGTGTCTGCTGCCGTGACCTACACACTGTGTCCATTGTGCCACAGTCTGACTCATGCTGCTGCTGTGGCTGCTGCTGTGACCACACACTCCTGGTCATTGTGCACTGTCTACCTCATGCTGCTGCTGTGGCTGCTCGCCTTGACCTACACACTGTGTCATTGAGCCAAGCTGTCCTGACCTCATGCAGCTGCTGTTGCCTGCTGCCGAGACCTACACACTGTGTCATTGTGCCACTGGTCTGACCTCATTCTGCTGCTGTGGCTGCTGCCGTGACCTACAACACTGTGTCATTGTTGCCACAGTCTACCCATGCTGCTGCCTGACTAACACACTCTGTCCATTGTGCCCTGTCTGACCTCATGTTGGCTGCTGTGGCTGCTGCCGTGACCTAGACACTGTGTGCATTGTGCACCTGTCCTGACGCTCATGCTGCTGCTGAGGCTGCTGCCGTGACCTACACACTTTCCATTGTGCCACTGTCTGCCTCATGCTGCTGCTGTGGCTGCTGCTGTGATCCTACACACTGTGTCATTGTGCCACTGTCTACCTCATGCTGCGCTGTGGCTGCTGCCCTTGACCTACACACTGGTGTTCATTGTGCCACTGTCTGACCTCATGCTGCTGCTTGTGCCTGCGCCGTGACCTACACACGTGTCATTGGTGCCACTGTCTGACCTCATGCGCTGCTGTGGCTTGCTGCCGTGTCTACACACAGTGTCTTGTGCCACTTACTGACCTCATGCCTCTGCGTGACCTACACACTCTGTCCATTGTGCCACTGTCTGACCTCATGTTGCTGCTGTGGCTTTGCCTTGACCTACACACTGTGTCATTGTCCACTGTTCTGACCTCATGGCTGCTGCTTTGGCTGCTGCCCGTTACCTACACACCTGTGTCATTGTGTACACTGACTGACCTCATGCTGCTGCTTGTGGCTGCTACCATGACCTACACACTTTGTCATTGTCCACTCTGTGGCCTACTCCTGTTTTTGCCACCTCTGCGAGAATGTCAATTTTGCCACCATGTCATGACCTTCATGCTGCTGCTGTGGCGCTGCCGTGAACTAACACAGTGTCATTGTCCCACTCTGTGGCCTACTCCATGTTTTTGCCACACTCCAGAATGTTATTGTGCCACTGTCTGACCTCATGCTGCATGCTGCGTGACCTACACACTGTGTCATTGTGGCCACTATCTGACCTCATGCTGCTGCGTGGCTGATGCCGTGACCTACACACGTGTGTCATTGTGCCACTGTCTTGACCTCATGCTGCTGCTTGGGCTGCTGCCGTGACTAACACACTCTGTCATTGTCCACTGTGTGACCTCCATGCTGCTGCTGTGCTTCTGCCGTGACCTACACACTATTCATTGGCAACTGTCTGATCTCATGCTGCTGCTGTGCTGCTGCTGTTGACCTACACACTGTGTCATTGTGCCACTGTCGATCTCAAACTGCTGTGTGAGCTGCTGCCGTGGACCGACACACTCTGTCATTGTCCACTGTCCTGACCTCATGCTGCTGCTGTGCCTTCTGCCGTGACCACACACTATGTCATTGTGCCACTGTCAGACCCATGCTGCTGCTGTGCTGCGCCCAGTGACCTACACACTGTGTCATTGTGCACTGTCGATCTCATACTGCTGCTGTGGCTGCTGCCGTGACCTACACACTCTTTCATTGTGCCACTGGTCTGAACCTCATGCTGCTCTGTGGCTGCTACCATGACCTACACACTTTGTCATTGTCCCACTCTGTTGGCCTACTCCTGATTTTGCCACATCCAGAATGTCATCTGTTGCCACTGTCTGACCTCAAGCTGCTGCTGTGGCTGCCTGCCGTGACCTACACACTGTGTCATTGTCCCACTCTGTGGCCTACTCCTGTTTTTTGCCACTCCAGAATGTTATAGTGCCACTGTCTGACCTCATGCTGCTGCTGCCGAGAACCAACACACTGTGTCATTTGTTCCACTATCTGACCTCATGCTGATGCTGTGGCTGATGCCGTGACCTACACACTGTGTCATTGTGCCACTGTCTGACCTCTTGCTGCTGTGGCTCTGCGTGACCTACACACTCTGTCATTTGCCACTGTGTGACCTCATGCTGCTGCTATGGCCTTTCTGCCGTGACTACACACTATGCATTGTGCCACGGTCGACCTCATGCTGATGCTGTGGCTGCTTCCGTGACCTACACACTGTGTCATTGTGCACTGTCTGAATCTTCATACTGCAGTGTGGCTGCTGCCGTACCTACACACTCTGGTCATTGATGCCACTGTCTGACCTCATGCTGCGCTGTGGCTGCTGCCCGTAACCTACACACTGGTGTCCTTGTGCACTCTGATGCCTACTTCCTGTTTTTTGCCACCTTCCAGAATGTCATTGTGCCACTGTCTGACCTCTCATGCTGCCTTTGGCTGCCACCTGCCGTCACCCTCACACTCCTGTCACTGATGATTTGCCACCTGAGCCCTCACTTGTTTTTTCCAGCTGTCGCTGCTATGACTTTTATCAGGCTACTTCCCCCTTCAGTTTTTTGGTCCGTTTTGCCCTCTTAAATCCCAGGAAATTATAGGAAGCGATCTAAAGCGGCGGCAGTCATCGCGTGTTCGATACTAAAACACAACATTGTGTTGAAGACCAACCCAAGCTCCCTCTGCATATTTAAGCATGCACAACGTTCTACAGCACCCTGCACGGCTCCTGTGCAGCCTGGAAATAGCTGTTATTTAACGTGATTCGTCCCGAGTAATTTGAATGAAGTTATATTTGTCGAAATTCGGCGAAGTGAACGAACCGAAATTTCGGGAAATTCGCTAATCACTAGTAATGACATAAGAATTTTCTCTATGTACTCTCCCACATGGGGGGGGGGGGGGAGTACAGACAACATTATGCTAGATCAAAGCAATACATTAAAGGAAATAGGACAATTTTTTTGCATTAGGAAGGTTTTTTCACACTTATCAGGTAATAATTGATTATTTTTACACTTCTCTGGTCATAGCCAACCAAAAAGAAGGACAATCAAGCAATCCTCTTACTGCTGTGCTATTAGACCTCACAGAGGGGAAGTCAGGGACAAGTCGGCAAGTCATGTAAATAGGGGAATTTTAAAAAATTACATAAAGAAAACAGCCACCAAAATTAAAAACAAAATCCATATAATATTAGCATTTTGCTTGTCAATATGTGAAAATAAAAATGTTGGTGGTAGCGTCCCTTTAAGCTCCATTTACAACTGCTAATTATTTTCATGTTTTGCTCATTTCTGAGCAGTCATAATGGTAATAAATGTGAGCAAAGGTGAAGATTAAAGATAAAAACTGTAATGACAACACTTTGGTTGTGATACATTAAAAATATGTATTCGTGGTTTGATTAGGAAATGCAAATGGCACTTAGGCCTCATTCACAAACATTTATAGTGTTCATCGGAAACCATAAAAATTTATTCCAATTGATGCTGTGGCAGGGCAGCAATGGGGTCATTGACTTCTTAAGGGCAAATGTAGTCTTTTACTTTATTCCTAATATTGCATTACATCTATGGTGCATAGATGTACTATCCTTGACACTTTATATATATATGACATGAAAGAACTTGCCACTGAGTTGCTTGTTCTGTCTTTTTCTTAGTGTAGAAAGTGCCAAAATGTATGAAAGTATTGTATGCAGGTTCATACATTTTGTCGTGTGGGTAATGTCCCTTGTATAGCATAATTTTTGGATGCATCAAAAGTTCTGTCCTGTTTGCACAGTGCATCAAGTTTTGACATACGACTGTTAATACATCTATAGAACAGGGGTATGACAGGTTTTTGGCTCAAAACACACCATAAAACTTGTGCAGCCCCGTTCGTACATGTTAGAAAACAATATTTGGTTATGCACATCCAAAAAACTTTTTTTTTTTATTTTTTTAAATGAGCATAGGTGTACACTGATGTGGCAGTAACATAACAAACCACAATCCAATATCAGTAGCACACAACATACAATAAAAAACTATCAAAGGCACCATAGATGAATTGGAAAGCATTTCTGCTACTTAGAATACATTAAAAAAACTTGAGGTTCTTAGTTCATATTTTTGATCAAAACTGCCTAAGCCCACCTCCCAATACCTCAATACAGGTGGGAACCTACTCTAACATTACCTCTCTTAGTTCATGTTCAGACCTCCATATTTCAGGGACAGAAGGTTCCGGCTACAAGCTACTCTGCATTGATTTAAAATCCTGTGCAGGTGGTTGGAGTGCAAAAAACCAACCAGGGGGCAGTCACTCTCCCCATTCATACATGTTGTCCAGTGTGTCCGAATCTGCTTGCAATTCATAAACATCTTCTATTTGTTGCACTATACTCCACAGCTTGGTGTTACTTGCAAAAAATAAATAGTCTTATTAATCCCATCCAATACATAATTCATTAAAAAAAATGAATAAACGTAGACCCACTACTGAACTTTGGGATATGCTGTTCAGATGCTATCATTCTCTGAGTATGATGCAATAGCTGGGTTTCAATTCAAGAACAAACTATTATTTGGAAACTTAATTCTATTTCTACACTGCATCGGACAAAAACCGTCCTGAAAGTGGCCGTTATTTTTCCGATGCAGGACCGTGTTTTTTGTCACGCTTTGTACAAAAACTGCGGTCGCTTCTTGTTTTTCTGCTGTCACCCATACAATTGTATTGTATGGGAAGACGACAAGAAAACTAAAAGCGTCCGTATATTATACAACATGTTGTATAATACGCCTGCACCAGAAGACAAGCGGAGAAAAGACGAGCTGTGGAGACTAGAGCTCGTCTTTTCTATCGCAACCTATGGGGCTGCAGGAATGATCGTATCTTTGGCGCTTTTAAAAAATCAAAAGCGCTGAAAATACAATCAATCCTGTGCAGTGGAGACATAGCCTAAGAGACCTTAATTTACACAATAGGTGCTTATGAGGAAAAAAGTTTTGTACAGCGCAATAATATATGCACAAAAGGACCTCTATTCAGCCTTCTACCCAATCTCTTTATAAAACAAATCTCGTTGGTTTGACAATTTCTGGCCTTAGTGAAAATGTGCTAGTGATTACTTATAATTTTTTTCTGCTACATGTATAGTCCCTTATGAGCTTCTCAAATAGTTTTCAACCATATATATTAGGTTTACAGCTCTGTAATTTCCCTGGACAATACCTGGGGCCATTTTAAAGATCGGAACCATATTTCCATTGTGCCTAGGAATTAAGCCAGTCACCAGAGAATCTCTAAATATTATCTACAAGAGTGTAATCCAGAATCCATCTACGCTACACTGCTCTGGTTCAAATAAGCAGTTTTCAGACAATATCTTATCATTGAGTGAAAAAAGGTACTAATAGTTTTATATGAGACAGAGAATAACCCAGAATGCAGCTCAAATACAGTGTGATTACTGATAAAGTTTAATATATGCTGCTTGCAAAATGGACAATTTTCAGACCACAAAATGTTCAGCCTGTCATTCAGCTGCCAGAAAACAAGCTCACAGATTTAGTTGAGCTGTAAAACCTTACTTTAAAGGGATTGTCTCACTACAAGAATTGCTTTTTATGTTAAAGATCTTGCAAAAACAAGTCACTTTGCAATATGTTTTCGCCCGCAATACGGCTTGAATAAGGAACGGGGGCGGGGGCGCTGCCCGCCGGCCCCATTGACTTTCATTATCCATGACGCGTTGTCAGGAATCTCCTGCTATGACTTGGAACTTGTTTACTGTGTTTGCCCTTAAGTTTGCCCTCAGTCAAAGATGGTGGACGTGTCTTCAGCTGGGTGCACTAGTTTCCTGTTTCCTGTTTGTCCAGCATTATAAAAACCTCCTCAAGCCTGTTACTCATTGCTTGAGTATCATGTGTTTAAGCTCCTGCTGTGGCAGTCCTATAGCCTGGAACTTGCATTCCCGTTAGTTCCTCTCATTTGCGGTTTACCCTCTGCAAACTTCAATACCTACGTGTCATTCAACTGTGCTCCTCCATGACTTTGCCTAAGGAATCAGTCTTACATCTCTGCTGCCTCCTGTTCCAGTCTCATTGGCCTTCCTGTGATTCAAGCCAGTCCTAGCCATTGGATTCAGCTGTATCCACTTAGTATCGTGACAGGATACTCAAGCCACAAATTGGAGTCCGCTGGGGCTGGAAGTCCGGAAAGCTCGCATCAAAACAGCTTCAGACTGTATGGGCTAACATGCGCACCGAGAGCAAGCATTGAAAGTCAAATGTGACGTCTTATGAAGGCAAGACTGGCCATAATAATCCAAGTGGTATGGACAAGCGATTCAGGAACTACGTGAAAACGATGCACGCATTATCCGACCGGATGGTGCCACCTGGAGAGTCATGCTCTGGACCACCCACATTGGTGCCTGTCATGAGCACGAAATTGCCTACCCTTCAGATTCGGCGGAGATCGCGACAAATTCCGGGGTTTCCTTCAATCAATGTAGGTATACTTCGACGCAAACCCTGACGCATTTTCACTACCGACAGATCAAAGGCCTGTGTATCATTATGCTGCTGACACACCAAAGCCATTGCCTGGGTTAGCCCTTTAATTGAAAAACTCATAGACGCCCGGCTGAATCACCTGGAAGGTTCATCGACGCCATGAGTCAGATGTTTGCGATCCCAATCACGGTTGTATCTGCTGAAGCTTGCAATACTATCTTGTCGCCAAGGCAACTAGCCCAGTTGCTGAGTATGCCATGGAGTTCAAGAGGTGGGCAGTCGACACCACTGGAATGACGCAGCGAAAATGTCTTGCTTTTAGGAAAGGACTATGCCGTGCAGTAAATGGATGAACTTGCCCGTGCGAGGCCCCTTTAGGTTAGGATGCCTTCATTAATCACTGCATCCGATCGATACCCGACTGTATGAACGACGACAGGAGAGGGGGCTTCCTCAATTTTGATTCCAAGCTGTCCTCGCCGGTCCCTGTCAGCTTTCCCCAGGCACCTCAAGTGAAGATCCACAGAGATTCAGGAATTGTGCCTATGCAAGTCGATTCCTTATTAAAGCGTGAGGGCACGGAAAGAAAGGGAGCATCGGCTCCGGGAAAGCTTGCTTTATATTGGGGAAAGTCTGAACCACTTTCTTATCAACTTGCCCTAGCCGTCCACGGAGATTGGTGGCAGCCATCATGGATCCGATACCTCAGGATGAAGAATCCATTGCCTTCAGAGACCGAGTTATCTGAAAGAGAGTTGTCCATTCATCTATCAGTGGTACCCTCATATTAAGACAGGAGAACAAAGACTCTCATTGATTCCTTCCAATCAAGTTCCTGGTTAACTCTTAATGGGTATCTACCTCAGCTATGGTAGACTCGGGGGCGAGTGGCAATTTCATGGACATGTCTTTGCTCACGAGAAGCATGGGGGTTAAGATCAGAAGAACTCTCACCTGTGGGTAATGGGAAATTAGATGGATCTCCATGAACTCAGGGGCCAGGGGAACCAAGAGGACAGAACACTCGAGATCATTATGAAAATCCCATCATCGGAGTCTGTCTTTCTACTGATCTCTTCTCCAACCACTTCCAGTTGTCATCCTAGGCTACCGTGGCTGCAAGCTCAGACCCAGTTATCCAAATGGGAAGAAACCAAGGAGATAAGTTAGCAGAAGGGGATGTCTTTCCTCAGCTACTCTGAACAAGGCCAGAGGATCAGGTCAATGAAAACAAAATAATTAGAGCTTACCCTCGGAATAAAGGGAAATTTGCAGACGTCTGCAGCAAACAAAATGCGACCAGCTCCCCCCACATCGACCCTATGATTGCCCATAGACTTGCTCCCAGGTGGCAACCTATACCTTTCGGAAACATCTACCCTTTGGCAGGTCCTGAATTAAAAGCCTCAGGATTACATAGAAGAAAATCTGGCTAAGGGGTTCATAGCCCTTCTTCTCACCAGCGGGGGACTCCCATATACTTTGTAAAAAGGAAGACGGTTCTCTAAGACCTTGTATTTATTACAGAGAAACTTAACAAAATTTACCATCCAAAAACCGTTATCCTATACCATTGATCCCTGAAGCTACTGAGAGTGTACGAAATGCGAAGTTTTTTTCCAAATTAGATCTTCGTGGTGCCTATAACTTGGTCCGTATCAGATTGGAGATGATTGTGAAGAAGGCTTTTAGGTCAACGTTACGGACACTTTGAATATGTGTTATGCCTTTTGGCCTTTGTAATGCCCTCGCTCCACCTTTCAACATCCGTCTCAATGGACATCTTCAGAGACATCTTGGACCAGTTCATTGTATCTATCTGGACGTATCCTGATTTCTCCAATCAATATGCGGTGTACACCAGAGAAATGTCAGCTTGTTTGGAGGGCTAAGAGAGAACCAACTCTACATTAGATGAAAAATGTGAATTTTATCAGACAAGATCAGATTCCTTGGTTATATTAAATTTAACCCTCATGGTCTACAGGATGGACTCTAGTAAGATCAAACGCAATAAACCCCCTAGACTGGCCTACCCCCAGAAAACATAAAAGATGTCCAACGTTTCATAGGTTTTGCCACTTCTATTAGAAGCTTCATCAAAGAAATTTCTCGGAATATAATTTCTCCATCACACAGTTGACTAAGAAGAAAAATTGCTTTTGTTTGGTCTTCCTCAAGCACAAGGGTAAAATCCTTCTCTCTTCTAAAGTGCTCAGTTTCACTACAGCCCTGTATTAGTTCATCCTGACCCAGAAACTGATTCATTGTGGAAGTGGATGCTTTCAGACTGTGCCTGTAGGGGCTAATTTCTGTCTCAGAGAAACAGGAGACAAGAGTTTATTTCACCTTGTGCCTTTTTCTCCCGCGTTTATATTGCTGAGAAGAATTATGATGTGGGAATAAAGAACGTTAGCTATTGTTGCAGCCTTTAAGGAATGGGACATCCATCTTCAAGGAAACCCTCAACCAGCAAATATTGTGCTTACTGATCACCGTAATCGAAATTCGATAGTCGGCCAAGTGTCTATCTCCTCGCCAAGCTGTTGGAGTATCTTCTTAATCAATTAAACTCCAATTGTAATCACGTACAAGGCCGGGATCCCGTCAATGGCAAGGGCGGATGCTCTACTTCAAGAATGTTCTCCAAGGATTCAACTCCTACTATTCCGCCGAAGACCATTGTTCCTGATTCTAATATGGTGGAGTATCCATAATAAAGGACGGCTTAAAGAGATAAGAGAGGCCTTAAGCACCGACTCCCATACTGTCCCAAACTCCTGATGATGTACAATGGTACTTAAGACAAGATGTGGGTCCCATAAGCAGCAGATCTATATACCCGAAACAGTGAGGATGAAGATTCTGAGGCTAGCCCATGATTCCAAGATTGCCGGTCACAAAGGAGTGCAGAAGACGCAAGAGATTTTTTATCCGATTCTTCTGGTGGCCCAATTATCACAGGATGGAAAAAGTATGTAAGCATCTTGTGACACTCATGTGCTAGATGCAAGAATCCACGATATTCACCATAGGTGCCTACTCAAGCCTTTGCCGGTCCCCTCTCGGCCCTGGGGTTCGATTTCCATGGACTTCGTCGTGGATCTACCTACCTTCTAAGGGGAAGATTTACTATTCTCGTGGTAGTTGACCGGCTCAACAAGGTGCACTTTCATCCCATTGTACTGGTCTACCTTGCTAAAGACACTGCGGATCTCATACTTCAGAATGTGTTTCGCCTTCTGGTAGTCCCTGATGAGGTTGTCTGGATCGTGGGGTTGCAAATTTACATTCAAAATTTGGCGGAGTTTTTGATCTGCACTGGACTTCGATATCAATCTATCAAAACCGCTTTAACACCCACAAATTATGGGATCCGATGAACGCACAATCAGGACCCTGGAACAGTTACCTGCGATGCTATATTTGCCACCTACAAGATGACTGGGTTGATTGCTTGCTGAGGCTGAATTTTCGTATAATCAATTCACCAAAATGCCTCCATCCAAAACAGAACTCCCTTCTTTGCAGAAAATTTGGGATACCATCCAAGTAGATATCTTCCTAAAATTCCCTGCTGTTACACATATTCCAGCTGCTGCGAAAAGATCTCTGCATTAAAGCAAAAGTTTACAACGACTAAAGCGATAACGCTTAGAGAGGGCTCTCAAGATAAACTACAAGAAGATGGCAGATAGACGTCGTAGGCCAGCACCAGTTTAAGGAGTGGGGGAATAAGGTATGGTTTCTAACTCAGAAAGTTGCCAATCTTAGGAGTTGGTCCTTCACCATAATTGGACAGAAGTTGTCGGGCTGTATAGGATTTATCAAGATAATTAGTCCAGTAGCTAGTTCGGCTCAAGCTCCCATTCATCTATGATGATCATCCTGTGTTCATGTGTCTGGCTACTAAAGCTGCTGTGCCCAATCCCTTTTCCAGGAGTGTTTTTCCTCATCCTGATGCAGTTGGAGATTGATGGGCAAGAAAACAGTGTGTGTGGAGCAAATTCTAGACCTCAAAATTTTTCAGTAACCATCTACAATTCCTCAGTGTTGTAGAGTGGAAGGTTATGGGCCGAAGAAAATTCGTGTGGAACCCAGTGAGTAACATCAATGTCGCCTAGATGATAAAACAATTTCATCAGGGGACATACGGAGAGGGACCAAGTACAAAGGTATCGTCCAGAGTGCCGTGTGGTGGTGGGAGTAATGTCAGGAATGGCTGCTATGACTTGGAACTTGTTTACTCTGTGTTTGCCCTAAGTTTGTGACCTCAGTCAAGATTGTGGTTCGTGTCTCAGTGGTGTGCCATCTTGTTTTTCTGTTTCAATGTTTTGTCCGCATATCATAAAATCCTCAAGCCTGTTCTACTCATTCGCTTGGTATGTGTTAAGCTCTGCTGTGGCTCCTCTAGCCTGAACTTGCATTCCCGTTAGTTTCCTCACATTTGCGGTTTACCCTGCAAAAACTTCCAATACCTACGTGTCATTCTAAGAACTGTGCTCCTCCTGACTTTGCCAGGATCCATCAACAATTCTCTGCTGCCTCCTGTTCCAGTCTGCATTGGCCTTCGCTGTGTTCAAGCCAGTCCTAGCCATTGGATTCCAGCTGTATCCACTAGTATCGTGACACGCGTATTCCGCCGGGATAATGAACATGTCAATTTCTCCCTGCCCGGCGGATTTGCTGAGCGGGAAGGAGAGACGGAAATCCACAGTTCTCAATGAGAACTGTGGATTACCGTAATGGCTGGGACGGATTCCAGCCATATTGCAGCGCAGTACGGCGCGCAATACGGCTGCAATCCATGCCCAAAATAAGCCGTGTGAACAGCCCTTAACAGTTACCTACCTATTCTGAGATATCCCCTCTTGTATGGGCTGCATCAGCTACTCAGGCCGCTATAGCTACAGACCTGTTTGATCTATCCTGATAGGCTGCCAGCACTGGTTGCTATAGCTACAGACCTGGCTTCTACTGCAGCCTAGTGGAAGCCAGTAAACACACCCTTGAATTCGAAGTGAAACCAAGAAAACAGGACTGAGGTAAGATGAATCAATGTAGTGAGACAACCCCTTTAAAATAAACATATGATGATAAAAGTAGTCTTACTGTCTTACTGCTCTAGTGCTGTTTGCAGAGCTGAAGCTTTCATCCTATGGCAGTGTCAGGTGAAGTGCAGGGTTCCACTTCGAGAATGTTGGGAGACGGGAAACAGCAGCCACATCTTTCACTCTTCATTGTGAATCATGCATAAAGTTGCAAAAACCATATTAGGCAGGATTAAAGAAGGTTTTGAGTCATCAGGAACTTTAGTTGAGCCCCCGTAGATTAGTCTGCTCCAAAGTTCACCTCTATGTGACAATATTGAACATGCCTAGCCTATGAAAAATCCCATGGGAAAAAACAACATAAAAATACCACTCACCAAGTGCTATATTTCTTAAAGCCAATTATATCAATAATGTCACAAACCAAAATGATTTCTATGTAATCTATTTTATTTTTCACTACAGTCTGTGCAAACTCAACAACATATCAGCAACATTCTGCAAATGCTAAGAGACAGTCTTACTGTAGAACTGTAGAAATAAAAGATTAGGATGTTCAAGTCAAAGTAGTGGAACAAAAAATAGCAATAAATAAACAAACAAAAAAAATCAAGTGTATGATGTATGATCGGGTTTTTCACCGTTTTCTGGTGTAAAATGTGCCTAAATGTCTACGATGTCTAATGCCCCTAATGAATGTGTTAGGCACATTGCTCGTAACATGAGGGGGCGTTTTGGGGGCGTTCTGGGGTTGTGTCACACCACACTCGTAATATTAGACACTTATACGAATTTGGTTTGGCAAAACTAGGCGCATTACTGCTCAAACAGGCAGACCTATTTCAATGTGGTCTGCCTGAGCCCGAGGAGTCAAAGTGGAGCTAGATTGGCCATTAGGGCAAAAAATGGCCTTTATTCCTCAACTTATTTCCTCAACTTGCCTGAGGAAAGAGGGAAGCCTCTGAAATGTCGCAGCAGAGTGTGCACCGTACATTCATCAGCACAGATGTGCTTATGGCTCATCTATCCATTAGGACTATATTTAAAGTTTATCTGCAAAGGACTTTATATACTCAAGGACTAAGGTACCGATGTATCCATGAAAAATTATTGCATGGTGTTGTATATGTCTTTACTAATCTTGAAGTAAAATATATTTATTAGACTCTACGTTTATCTTTGAATTATGCTAATAAGGAGGAATGAAGAGGAACCTCCTAGTTAGAGTCTAACGGGTGAACGCCCAAACTTGGTTGTATATCATTGAAGCAAGCCTTATTCCTCAACTTACACCAGTACAATAAGAAAAAAGTAATTTCTAATAATTATCAAGCTATATAAAATTAAATTATTTAAATTTAATAAAAAATGTTATCATATAAAATTAATATAAAATATATAATATCCCAAAAAATATAAAAATATCTCCTATAAAATGCATTTACATTTAGTAGAATCTAAAACAAGCTTTACATTAAATAACCCACTGATGTTGTTGTTCAGATTTTACAAATTCAATTTTTGCTACATTAAATTTTAAATTTGTTTTTGCTGCTCTCACACTTTATTCTACATACAGCAAGAGCCAGCACACCACATATCTTGCTGGGACCTGCGGTCCACCAAGCAAGATCACTACCATAGTTTCTATTCACTGACATGCTATTCTAATGACTCTTCTTTTATTTCCAGCCTATCTATAACCTTTATACATGTTAGGTGCATAACTAATGCGCCTAATACATAGGCGAGGCACGTCGAACTTTAGACTCCATTTATAATCGCACAAAAAACACTTTCATACATTCAGACGAATTATACACTGAAAACGAGACTCGACAATTCACTTTGAAGTGCCTTCCTTCATACATGTCTCCCAAAATGTTATAATGTTTCATTAGTTGATTTTCAGTAAGTTTTAATTTATTATTACTTTTCATAGTTTCAAGTTATTTCAGTGACCAATGTTGGTTCTTCGTTCTTTATTAGAACGGTACCAATAATTTTTTTCAAGTGTGTAGGTGCTAGATCTGTTAGTGATATTATAGAATTACTAATTTTATAGATTTATTTAAGTTTAAATCAAATCAAAATAATGATTAAAGTTTAGACTATAATACCCACTATGGGAGACACGCCATCCGGAATAGGTGAAGAGCCGCGACACGCGTTTTGCCGTCCTGCTTTCTCAAAAGGCACTTGTAATAGGCACTGCCTATTTAAAGGGCAAAAAGTAGTCACTGAATATAGACTGAATATGGACCAAAGAAGGTTAAGGAAAGGGATGTCTCAGGAGATTAGAAAAAAAATATAGACAAACATGTGAAAGGTGAAGGCTCAAAGACTATCTCCAAACAGCTTGATGTTCCAGTTTCTACAGATAGCAGCCAACTTTCTTAGACGTTGCCAGCATAGGAAAATTATTGAAAAATTGAAGAGATGCATAACACTAATGGTAACCAAAGAGCCTAGATTCAATTTCAAAAGATTTTAGAGGTGAAATCCAAGTCCAAGGTACATCAGTGTCGGATAATACTATTCATTGCTGTCTGTGCAGAAGTGGACGTAACAGAAGGCAACCGAGGCAAAAAACACTGTTTAACGCCATAAGCACCAAGCCTGAAAAGGCATTAATGACCAAGCTAGATTTTGAAAATCTGGTATGTGTGACCTTATTAGGGAATACCTCGTTAAAGACTTTGCCCATCCAAGTAATTTTGAAAAAAAAATGTCACATATTATACTTTCAGGCAGAAATAGACTGATACAATTTGAGCATTTTATTAAAATATTTTTTTGAAAAGCTGTGAAAACTGCTACAAATTGTCCTTTTCTCCTCTTTTCAACTGCTACATATTATCATTGGCATGTATGAACGGAGCTGTGCCAGATACAGTATCTGGCGTCTTTTCAGCCCGATATCAGGCGCAGCCCATTGCTATGTTAAAG